>JACXGM010028485.1:0-14042 GCA_016801145.1 Umbra pygmaea | reverse complement strand
AATGGTGCACCTGTAGAAGTTTATTAAAATCCTGACAGACATGCCAAACTTCTTGAGTCTCCTCAGGAAGTATAGGCGCTTTTGGGCAGTTTTTGTTACCGAGATTGTCTGTCTGGACCATGTGAGGTTGTCGCTGATGAACACACCGAGGAACTTGAACTCTGAAACTCTCTCGACTTCAGCTCCATCGATGTGTATGTGGGCAGGACCCTCCCTCTGCTGCTTCCTAAAGTCCACTATTATCTCTTTTGTCTTGCTGACATTGAGAGAGAGGTTGTTGCTCTGGCACCAGGTAGCCAAGGCTCTTACCTCTTCTCTGTAAGCAGTCTCATCATTGTTGGAGATGAGACCTAGGATGGTTTTATCATCAGCAAACTTTATGATGGTGTTGGAACTGCATGTGGCCACACAATCATAAGTGAACAGAGCGTACAAGAGGGGACTGAGTACGCAGCCCTGTGGGGCTCCGGTGCTCAGGGTCATTGTGGAGGAGGTGAGGTTGCCCACTCTCAACATCTGGTATCTTCTCGTTAGGAAGTCCAGGATCCAGTTGCAAAGGGAGGTGTTAAAACCCAGGGTCCTGAGCTTGGGAATGAGCTTAGCAGGAACAATAGTGTTGAAAGCTGACTGTAGTCCACAAATAGCATCCTCACGTATGTGTTCCCTTTTTTCAAATGGGAGAGGGTGGTGTGTGCCGTCAGTGCGATGGCATCGTCTGTAGATCTGTTGGGGCGGTATGCAAATTGTAGGGGGTCCAAGGTGTCCGGAAGGGCGGCACAGATATGGGTTCTGACCAGCCGCTCGAAACACTTCATGAGGTCAGTGCTACTGGGCGGTAGTCATTTAGGCAGGTGATATAAGTTTTTTTTGGAACCAGGATAATGGTGGCCTGCTTGAAGCAGGAGGGAACTGCAGACTGGGAGAGGTTGAATAGGGAGGTGAATACCTCCGCTAGCTGGTTGGCATCCATGTCAGGTGAAAGTTGTAGGAATTATAGAAATTTGAGGGGCTCAAACATATTTGGACAAACTATCTTAATCAAGAATTAAATTGTGAGTTAACACTTGGTTGCAAATCCTTTGCAGTCAATGACCCTCCCTGGTTATGCTCTGTCAGGCCTGTACTAGAGCTGTCTTCAGTTCCTGCTTGTTCTTCTGCTTGCAGAACATTCCACTACTTTGCCTTATAAAGTCTTGGGTTGCATTCTCAGTATCATTAGAGTCATTTCAATCTGCTCTTTGAAGCCATCGAATGAGGTTTCCAGGATTTGGTTGGATCTGTGCTGATAATATTGTAAATACCCTCAAATTACAGCTGAATGTAATTTGAGGGTAATTTCATTCCAATACCAATATGCTGTGGTAAACAACTCAAATAGTAATAACTTAGTCAATGTCCAAATATTTATGGAACTAACTGTATGCGTTCAATTCCCACGAGGGGCCAGTACGGTACTGTATGTAAATGTATGCATTAATTACTGTACATTACATACATTACGTACTATTAAGTACATTACGTACTATTGAGGACATTTAAGTAAACTGTATTCCATACCTCAGACAAGGTCAATATATCAAATTAGAGACCATTAAACCAAAGGGACGATGGAAAACATGAGAAGAGACAAGTTTGAGTTTGTCATGCCAGACTAGCCCTGGTCCAGCCCTGATGTGAAGTGAATAGAAAAAGTTGTGAAAATATAGTAGAAATGTTATGGGAGCAACTGTAGGCATTATTCAACCTTAGGGTGACCAGTTGTAGTGATGGATGTGAACCATGTGTACTAAAATGGTGGCCTTGGGAGACGTATGTAGGTATGACATTCATCATGTGTGAGGCCTTTCTGTATAATGTACCTTATTTCTAGTAATGTGTCATTCATGAATGTTCATCTGAGGGAATGGTTCTGTTATTAATATCTGGGGTGGCAAGATGGCCTAGTGGTTAGGGAATGGTGTTGAAAAGGTCCTCGGTTCTAATCCCCAAATGGGAAAGCACTGTTTTTCTGTCTGTGACACAGAACTCTAAACCTAATTGCTCCTTCCACCCTCATTTTAAAGCTTTCAGTCTGTTATTCTAACTCAATAAGCATGACAACGTGATCTCCAGCCCTGTCCTTGTCAACACTCTCACCCTTGTTAACAAGACATTCACTGACATGATGGTAGCTGGTCCTTTTGTGGAATTTCACGCAGTGGAAATGTTTTTTGGGGATTAAGTTAATTTTCATGAACTTTGCAATTCATTACAAGTCATCTGATCACTATTCATGACATTCCGGAGTATATGCAAATTGCCTTCATCAACACTGAGGCAGAAGACTTTGTGAAAATTTGTATTTGTGTCATTCTTAAAAAACTGTCCACGACTGTAATCATGACCCAGAGCTAGTTATCAATTTTGGTGAGGTAGGATTTAAAACCCCAAAAGTTGCATCTGATTGTTGTCATAAAATCTGATATCCACCAATAGGCAAAATGCCAATTCATATGTAACTTTGGGTGTACAACATATTTTACAACCTTTAATCAATTTGGAGAATAACATTGATTATTGCAATAAAGGTTTTCTCCTGGGAAAAATCTATTTGTGAATGAACAATATCTCCCTCTGTAAATCCATTGTCTGATTATTTTTAAATCAATTGCCGGAAAAAGCCTCCTTGTCCTTTTACATTCATAGCCATAAGGCAGGCCAAGATAGCATAACAGGCAACTGCACAAATGGCGCAAATCCTATTAACATACAGTCAGTTACTATTTAGCTACAACAAAGGAAACTGATACATGGCTTGTTTGGCTAGGCCATTATCCATTAGAAACCATAATCACACATAAACAAACATATAAGGCAAGGAATCCAGGAAATAGTGTACAGTCCAGTATGGACAGATATGATGAAGATAGTGAGGTTAGAGGTTATGAGCCAAGATTGCAGACTGATTAATTTTTAATTGCAAAAGGAAGTAACGTAACAAAATGGCTGGGAAACACAGGTTTAAAACTAGATATTGGGTTGTTGGAGTTGAGAATAACTATTGACAACTTAACAGTGAACAATGGCTATACATTTTTGGTCCAGTTAGGTAGATTTCAATGGGAATGGTGGAAAATGGACAAAAACATTTCTTACAGAAAACGCCAAGTGAGATTAAACAATATTTTAATGATTGTAAAATATCATAACACATTCAACTTATTATAATCACTCAACTTGGTATACACACTCAACTTTTTATACAACTTATAAAAAAAACTTGTTATACATACTTAACTTATTTTGATTTGGCAGATGGTTCAGTACCTTTAGGGCAATCCCACTAAAATAGCAATACAGTGAATATACATTACTTCATTTCACAAAATGTAGCGGCATTTAAACATAACAATAATCCTGAGCTCTGAGCCTGAAACATGTACCTAAAACCCTCAAAACCATTATAAGCAATGTCTAACATTAGCCACAATTACCATAAATTGTTGCCCCTCTGATACCTCGTTTCGACCAAAGCTGTCTCTGGTTCTGAACTGGGGCTGGTTCACAGTTGGTTACACATGCGAACCATCTCAGATCCTGTATGTTTTTCCACATACTAGAGAGCCCAGAGAACGACTTCATTACATAACTATATATGTTGCCGTAGGTCTTAGCTTTCCCAAGGCTAGCACCAACTTTAAGCATAGAAACTACAATGGCGGACTACACTGTGTTTCTGCAAATGTTTCTCCTGTTTTTGTGATCCTATTTTGGGATCAGAAGAATCTTTCTTCAATCTTCGTACTTTTTCTTTCAAATTTTTAACAATGGCGGTCACAAACATTCCGTGGTGTTGTTAGTAACAATAACCTTGCCCCAGCCCCTGACATAAGCAAGACCTGGTAAAAGGGTGGTTCTAGACTAGCAAAGAGTTGGTGCCGCTCTGGAACCAGTTTTCCTGGCCAAGAGCCGGTTCTTTGACTGTCGAAACACGAAGAACTGGTTCAAAATAGGCACCGGAATCAAACTTTTCCAGTTCTTTCTTTGGTTGAAAAGGGGCATGACAGAACCCTCTTGACCAAACATCATCCTCCTTTAACAACAAAACATAATTTTAAACATCAACATATAAACCCAAATTTCATTCGACCACCACCAGGATCCAAACCCCAATGTCCTGTAGACATTTTGATACATTAACCTCTTTCTCTACTGTTTCCAATACCACCGGCCCTCCGCATAATTTCAAAAACAAAAACCTGCCATCCTTCTGAACATTTGAAATTGACAACCATATATACACCTAATGAACATATTATTCAAACCAATAATAAAAAGCATGAAACATTTATAACACATTGCCTTTTGTGCATCCAGATGTCCTTGGTGTTGAGTCTGACGTAGCACTTATAAGCGTCAGAAGATCATCGTCCCATGAACTTCAAGATGGACTCCGACACCCAGTGATGGGCCGTGCATTTTACACCTTCACTATCTTCCCAAAATGAAAACGCATTATGATAACATCACAATGACATTCTAGGGCTATAGGTTATTGTAATTCGGCATATAATGCACCCCATATTCATAGTGAAGATACGTTTATTCCACTCGATAATGAGGCTCAACATCTATGAGACTTACAATACACTAATTGACCCGACACGACTGAAACCATAAGAATGTAACACTACGCATTATTAAACGCACATCCAGGTTTACCAAGCACACTCAAAGGCACAGCCCACTAAGACCCCTGAATCTGAACCACAGACCTTATATATACGATCTGCACATGCTTCACACCAATAGTGATCTAAAACCAGCAGTAATAATTAACAAGTATTAACAGGTCTGGCGCCAGGATGAAGTGTGTCTGTATATCTCCCCCTACATGAATACAAATACAGTACATGCACTAAACCCCGTTAAGAACCTTTAAGCCTAGGGATGGCCCGATACCACTTTTTATGGAACGAGTACAAGTACAGAGTATTTCATTTTGGGTACTTGCTGATACGAGTACCGATAGGAGAACTTTAATGAACTATGCCAAATGTCACATTTATCAAGCTAAAATCTGCTATATCTTAGATGTTGATCAGCCAATTCAAATGTAGAACAGTAAATATTCCTACATGTCCAGAAGAACACCATTTACATTGTAGGTCAAGAATGTGTAATATTTATTAGATGTCAATGGTTTACGTCTCCTTCCCTAATTAAGTGAGAGAAACACGTTTGTAAACACAATAGACGTTTGTGTTCGAATTTGCCCTAACTAAGCATTGCAGAAGTTTTGTGTAAGATGAGAAAGTCTGTTTGAAGTGACTTTCTCCAAAACAGGGATAATTACCTAATCATATTATTCTGTTAAGGTATTTTATTGTTATATTATAATTGGTACACAATTAGCTGTAATATCAATGTAATCTATTGAACAAAATATAAATAGGCTACATCGTATTTCTTTAAGTTATATTTATTAACGTTAATATGTCGGAACTCAGAAATACCACTATTTTGTTCACCCGGACGTTTTGCAAACTACCAACATTTGTCTTTCCTCGCTGAAGGTGGCTTTCAGAGGCTAGGTCAGGGGCGTTGCTCATGCCGTTTTCTACAGAAAACCGAATTGCATCCTTCATTCTTTCCTGTATTTAAATGTACTGGTATCGGTATCGGCCCATCCCTAGTTAAGGCCCTGCTAGTAAAAATATATAAAAATCCATCAAACTCACCAAAGATGCTCATTATTTGAAAACGAAGTCCTTTCTCATTTAAAAAGTGTTCTATGATGCTGTTGTACAGCACATCTTTGCGTTAACTTCCAATAAAATATCTTGCCCAGTGCTGAGAGTCGATTCTGCCCAGTCCTATATTCCCCACCAAAACAACTTCTTCATCTCCATCTGCCATTCTGCTAAAATCTAACAATCTAAAAATTGATAGTTTAAAGAAATCGGAACAGGGAGAGCTAAGCTGGGAGAGCTAAGCTAGTTGTTGTTCGGATAGCGAACTTGAACTGCCCCTCCTATCAGCAACAGAAACAATGCTGACGTAAGGCTAGGCCGGCAGAAACGCTTTACTTGGTCAAAGAAAACACCCAACATGGTAAAGTCGAAATCTGATTGGTTAAAAATATGACAATCAACAACATGGTCCTGATGGGCTTCAACAGCAGACGGCATTCACTCAGAATTCTGAATGCCCTAGTCTACCCGGAGACAACACAGATGAAAAAATCTTATTGGATAAAAGCTTTCATTTATATGAGCTGCGCTAAAAGCAAGGCAACTGAAAAGAGCGTACTGTAGCAATGAAATCACCTTATAGACTATTTTAAATGAACTTTGTAAAATATATATTATTAAAAAATATATTAAAGAAGTACAAAAATACATTTCTGATAATCTTTGGCCCTGCAGAGAAGGCCTTGCAGGCCTTGACGGCCCACCACTGCCGACACCAATTTCGAGGCAGTAGTGGCAGCTCCTATACGAAAGGAGTGAGGTGTGTTTATTCGGGAAAACACCCACACTGCAGAGTTGATGTAACCTCAAAGAGACCAGTAACGAGTCATAGGTTTGACGGTGTCAATGATGAATAGAGGATCACCAAGCATGTCTCATGGTCGACATTGTAGATACTGAGTCATGGAGTTGAAAGGACAAAAGAAGAATCAATACGAGAAATGACAAGTGGAATACATTTACCATATTTATCTGTTATAGAGTTTTGAAGTAGTAATGTATACATTTCTTTACCCATCACCAGGTCTGATAAAGTAAGATCATTTACAGGGTTAAAAGACAGAAATTTGTTGTATATTCACCACACCTCAAGTACCCATAAAAAGCTATCATGTACTGTACACCATCTGAGAAAGAGAATCATTATATGCTCCGAAACACTGTTGTCTCAGTTTGGAAACCATAACCCTTAAATGCGTGAGGGTCAAAGGCAGTTGTTTATCATTTAATGTAGGCTTCATTTTATGCATACCATTTAGAAGTAGTCTTACTGAGAAATTACCCAAAATACCAGAAGCAGATTGATCACGGCCTCTCAAATGAAATTTAATTAACAACAGGGTTGTTTCAATAGATGGAGACTGCATATTTCATGATTCAAAACAATTCGGTGGTATGTGAACATTATTTGTGGAACATGAAAAAACCATACAGAATGATGTATAATAACCGTGCATAATCATATGATTTTAATGTGGATGTAGCCAGGCCTTTTCTCATATAATTAGAAGCTGATTTCAGTAAGTAACACCATTTAGATGAGATTCCAGACATAATTTGAAAAACTTCATTATTAATTATCTTTCTGAAGCTTGTTACGTTTCTAAGAATACTTATTACCCCAAATTAGACATGCAAAATATGGGGTATAATTCATACAAAGCAGAAGACAATGAATCGCAACAAATGACAATAATACGGAAGGCCATAAACTTAAAAAAAACAAGCCAACTTCAACACCCAGAAGTACACAAAATACAGCCTGACCTCTCAGAATTCCGTGAAATGACAACGGACCCTTAACTGCAAAATCCGTGGCAGTGTCACAGAATGGCAGAAAATTCTGTGAAATGAACACGGACCAAAACCTGTGCCAGTTTCACAGAAAAATCTGCGATGGGCACACAATGAGACCTTGCTGTTAACTCAATCTAAGCCTTACCCAAAAACTTACCCTAACCTTAACCACTCAGAAACCTTGCTGTTAACTCATGTATTATGTTACTCAGGTATTATGTTATAATGTATAGTTTGGAAACATGGTGACAGTACGGAAAAAAATTATAAAAAAGCATATTTGCAACTCGTCTGCATGGCGCTGGAATAGAAAACAAGTAAACAAAACACATGCAAAGTGTCCGCCTGGATTTGAACTCGCAATCTCTGGGATGTGGGTTGCATGTTTATATGCTCGTCCACCATCCCCATCTTGCCAACCAGCTAAATCTATGCAATTTACACTCTGCTAAGTCATCATGCAACTCCGTGAAACAGATTTCAATGTAAAGAGACTGTGGTCATTTCACAGAATTTTGTGAGATCACGTTGACAAAATACCAAGAAGGCTGTCGGTGTGAATGCACATCACAATGTGAACAGCAGTGCATCCCACAAAAGGAAAATGGTAAGTTGGATCTACACGGTGACAGCGCTAAGACAACGGAATTGCATTAACCTCAGCAAGATATAGAAGATCTAGAGATCATTAAAAAAACATGCCAAGGAGAAACGTGGGACTGACTGAGGAACTAGACCAAGCAATAGCCCCTAACCCCACAAGACAAACGCAAAATAGCTGTACCATCACACCTTTAGCTACTTACGCACCAGATCAGGGGTATGCCAACCCACCAGCATTGCAATGCCTGCTCATACTCATATACACTCACCTAAAGGATTATTAGAAACACCATACTAATTGACCCCCTTTCGCCTTCAGAACTGCCATGTGTCATTGATTCAACAAGGTGCTGAAAACATTCTTTAGAAATGTTGGCCCATATTGATAGGATAGCATCTTGTAGTGGATGGAGATTTGTGGGATGCAAATCCAGGGCAAGAAGCTCCCATTCCACCACATTCCAAAAATGCTCTATTGGGTTGAGATCTGGTGACCGTGGGGGCCATTTTATTACAGTGAACTCATTGTCATGTTCACGAAACCAATTTTAAATTATTCGAGCTTTATGACATGGTGCATTATCCTGCTGGAAGTAGCCGTCAGAGGATGGGTACATGGTGGCCATAAAGGGATGGACATGGTCAGAAACAATGCTCAGGTAGGCTGTGGCATATAAACGATGCCCAATTGGCACTAAGGGGCCTAAAATGTGCCAAGAAAACATCCCCCAAACCATTACACCACCACCACCAGCCTGCACAATGGTAACAAGGCATGATGGATCCATGTTCTCATTCTGTTTACGCCAAATTCTGACTCTACCATCTGAATGTCTTAACAGAAATTGAGACTCATCAGACCAGGCAACATTTTTCCAGTCTTCAACTGTCCAATTTTGGTGTGCTCTTGCAAATTGTAGCCTCTTTTTCCTATTTGTAGTGGAGGTGAGTGGTACCCGGTGGGGGTCTTCTGCTGTTGTAGCCCATCCGCCTCAAGGTTGTGCGTGTTTTGGCTTTACAAATGCTTTGCAGCATACCTCGGTTGTAACAGTGGTTATTTTAGTCAACGTTGCCCTTCTATCAGCATGAATCAGTCGGCCCATTCTCCTCTAACCTCTAGCATCAACAAGGCATTTTCGCCCACAGGACTGCCGCATACTGTTTTTTTTTTACCTTTTCACACCATTCTTTGTAAACCCTAGAAATGGTTGTGCGTGAAAATCCCAGTAACTGAGCAGATTGTGAAATACTCAGACCGGCCCGTCTGGCACCAACAACCATGCCGCGCTCAAAATTGCTTAAATAACCTTTCTTTCCCATTCTGACATTCAGTTTGGAGTTCAGGAGATTGTCTTGACCAGGACCACACACCTAAATGCATTGAAGCAACTGCCATGTTATTGGTTGAGTAGATCATTGCATTAAGGAGAAATTGAATGGGTGTTCCTAATAATTCTTTAGGTTAGTGTATATTTCACTACATATCCATCATTGAAAATCTGTCGATGCCAACCCGACCATCCGCTTTGGTTAATAGAAGTAGGATTCGAATACCACATCTGCAGCAGAGTAATGCTAAAGCAGTCACGCACGTCATCTGAAAAGATGTCTCTCATGGTAGGGATATGAGATGATTTCTGCCCTTAATCGAAACAGAAGACAAAAACACACTAGAGTTGCAATCCTGTGAAGTAATCCATTAGTGTTTCCCAACCATGCATACATAAATAATAATCAAGCCAACCTCACACCTCCCATCAAGTAGGACATACTTTATCATACTGACAACTTTTCACTATAAAAGCAATTATGCATAATCCATGAAATCCATACAATATCCCCCATATTGCCCACACTCCCACCTATTTGTTCACGAAAACAAAATGCTGGATTTTCATTTAAAAAAACTTGAAAAGGGAATAAGGAAATTGTTGTAAGTCAGCTAACGATCCCCACCAATAAACCATGCCATCATTTAAAACATAAATAGGAAAAATGTATGCATCAACTCGAAGAGTAACCATCAGTGATTGGCAATTCTAATCATTACAATGAACTGAATCCATCACTTCAGTATTCTCACAAAACCAAAATCATCTAGAACAGCAGGTCAGAAAACACATTTCACTGAAAACATCGTACAAACCCATACATCTGAACACAACCCACCCTTTGGAGAAAGTAAAAGCCTGACAGAAACACGTAAAACATGTTTACACATAAACAGATCATTCATACAATATCCCTTTAGACTATGGAACAAAGCCTACACAGTGACCAAATCAGTAATCAAAACTGAATTTAGAAAGAGAATTTAGAAAAATAGCATAGCTGTACACGTTACCCACCACTAAACCATGCAATCATCTAAAACATAAATCATGAAATCAGTTATGCAATAACTTCAATATTATCCATTCAAAATCCCACATACACCATATACAATACTTATGCCATTTGCAGAAAAGTCCACAGTAACAGCCGTACGGTACAGTAATGCAGGAAAAACATGGGCTACTACACAGTAAGGAAATATATGTTAAAACCACGGTTTACACAATAGCTAATAACCCATGTGAACAAAGTAAACTAACAATACACGAAACTCCAGAGAAACTGCAGACTTTAATTATTTTTAAATATTGTGACCAGAAAGTACTTGTCACAATGGCCAGGACTGGACAGGGCTGTCGTGGCAGCTAAACTGATGGCAGGGACGGACTGGCTATCGGGAAGGTCGGGAGTTTTCCCGAACGGCCGGTCCATTCCGGGCCGAACGGGCCATCATATTTTACTTTGACGGCCAGTCGGTCAGTTACAGTCCTGGAGGTATTAAAACAGGTGACAGTAGACTGAAATGGCCTGGCTGTTGCATCCACAGGAGCTCAAAACTGCGCTCTGGCCCGGCCCGTCAAATCAAGAGAGAGAGAGAGAGTTCCTCTACATTTAGATGAGGAGAAAC
The DNA here is from genome assembly GCA_016801145.1 of Umbra pygmaea. Taxonomy (NCBI): domain Eukaryota; kingdom Metazoa; phylum Chordata; class Actinopteri; order Esociformes; family Umbridae; genus Umbra; species Umbra pygmaea. Next base: position 2,948 of record JACXGM010028485.1, on the reverse strand, counting down.
CCAGCGTGAATGACGGACGTGGGGAGCGACAGATAAAGCGCGCACGCCACCCCCCCCCCCCCATTTAGCAAACGTCTGTTGATTAAACAACTTGAACGCTCCTCCCGGATTCTGGTCTCTAACCTCTCCAACACCACAACACAAACATCCAGTTGTTACAGTACTCCATAGCACACGCCATTAAGATTAACTTAAATAGCAAACCAAAATACAAATACCCCGCAGCATTAGTGACGGACCGTAATCAAACTAACGCGACACTCAAAGTACAGCAATCACAATTATTTGAAACCGAATATGGACAATACATCACCTGAAATGGGTACCCCAGAACTGGGTAGCACAATTCATCACAGACAAACCCAGCCACAACTCAAAACCAGGCAACCCCAATAACAGCACCGCCCAAACCATTGCAGGAGGATTATTGTTTAAACTCTGATCTCGGCGCCGTCCAGCCGTAAAGGGAACAGCGAAAATGGTTGCTCAAAGCACTTGATGAGAATGACAAACCAACAGGAAAAAGTACCCGAAATCTTCCCCCACAACAAAAAACGACAAGCCTGATCCAACAGTATTGTGCACTGAATCAAGAACATAGCTTTATCAGGTAGCCTGTATATAGGTACAATATGTAGTTTTCAAAAACAATTACAAAAAACATACTTTGCATTAAAAAAGCAAACATCACTATACCTATATTATATGTATTTCTTAGTTGTGTACTTACATTATCCTAAATGTTTCCACCAACTTTCAAATCCAGAGAAATTTGTAATATAAACGAAGACACGGGACGTTTCATTTTGTCTTCCCCTTTGACTTATAGTTGCTCTAAGTTACAGGGAACCGCCAAACATAACATGAATAAAGTTATGATATTTTTAACAAAACATTACTTTGTCAGTGAACATTTTTTCTGCCGGAGACGCTAGATTGGAAGGTTGTCATTGACGACGATAACAAACCCATGATCCCACGCTACTTCCCGACATCATCCAAGTACTTGGAAGATGTACTTGGATGATGTACTTCCCGACATCATCCAAGTACATCTTTTGTTATTGTTTTGATTGAGAGACCCCTAGTCGCCAAAAACTACATATTGTACCTTTAAATGCTGCGTAATAACCATGTGACTACATACTGCTGATAGGCCTGAGTCTGATATGTCATACATTGACTCACTCGGGTTTCCTGGCTGAACTTACTGCGCAAATATAATGAAAAATATTAACATCCACAATATTAAAATATATTGATACACATTTAATATATACACATTTATTTAGTATCTTTATGGGGACCAAGAAAATGTTTCACATTCAAATTCCTATTTTGCCTATTTGGAACTGTAAAGTTAATACTAAAACTAAAGTGCCAACTGTCACCTTTAACCTAAACCAAACTCCTAAGCTCAAAAACAGCCTTGGGGACTGTTGAAATGATTCTACAAGGTTGCTGTTTCCTGGGGATTTTTGATCCTCCCAACTATAGTAAAATAGGGACACGCACAAAAACATACACACATTTCAAAAATTCCCTTGAGTATTGGTAGGTAAACCATTTAACTTGGTCAGGTTTCAGACAAAACAAGGAAACAGAGTTCCTGAAGGTTATCTCAGTGTGTTTGTGTATGTGTGTGTACTTGCATTAATTTTAATTCCTGGAGGTTTAAAAGAAAGCAGCATTATGTTCCAGAAACCGTTTTTAAAACAATAATGTCATCTTGTATGTCTTACAATCTCATCATCCTCATGTCACAAACCCACTCTCAGCTTCTCCACAGGATGGTCTGCCTTCCCCCAGGGGGGAGAGAGATTGAATTAGATGGTGCTTCTAGTTAAAGGAAATTATAAGAAAAAGGGGCTGGTGAAGGCAAGGACTGACCTGCATGGCACGGGAGGACCGATTTACCGTTGTTGACTTCCTGAAAACAGGTTCCTCTCAGCATGGATCTGACTGTAACGTGACAGAGAGGTAGAAGTGAGGGAGTGAGAAAGTCATAGAGAGATATTGGGGGAGAGAGAGCAGAGAGAAGATAGTGGGGGACGTGTTCCTGCCACGCAGACACCAACACTAACAGGAAGCGACACTAGTGCTGGGCTCCTGAAGTTCCCATGGCAATCAGGTCATGACTTCTTTACCTTCCACCTCTGACTCTAACCCCTGACCCTAACTCATATGGGCCATTAATGCTCTGAGTTCATGAGGAATGTCTATCGCTCTGCAAGTCCACCAGGGTAAACCAACACATCACGCCATGTAGCTCATGTGAAGACTTAATTGCTGGAGGATGGCACACATTTGGAATGTTATGAAAACATTATTAAATTGTGTTAAATAGTTGAAGCTATGATATGTTATTTCATGTTCAAATAACTGTTAAATGTAATGTGATTTCTTAGTTGAGTGGAACACTGTACTTTCTCTGAGACATTTATAAAGAATTTCCCTATATGCATCTTTTTTATTCAGAATTAGTTCTTACACATTTAGAGGTAACTGTAATGAAATGGGAAAGGCGCTGATTGGGCTATTGGGACACTAATAGCGGCTGAGGTATAGGGGTTAGCTTAGGGTTTAGGTGGTCAGGCCAAGGGCCATTAGGGGTTAGAGAGTATGGGCTGAGTTTGAGGCTCTAGCGGTCACATGTGACCAGTGTGCAGGATGTCTGATTTGGAGTCCATCCAGCTATGATCCTCAGGGAATGACATTTCTAAAGCCTCTGAATGGGTTCCTAATTGAAGGCAGCTTTTGTTTCCTCACACAAAAGCCTCATCAGTCTGTTTTGTGTTTCTCTGTGCTCTCATTCTTGAGTCTCCTGTCCTCTTCCTGTCCCTCACTCTCTCTCTCTCTCTCTCTCTCTCTCTCTCTCTCTCTCTCTCTCTCTCTCTCTCTCTCTCTCTCTCTCTCTCTCTCTCTCTCTCTCTCTCTCTCTCTCTCTC
>JACXGM010028484.1:0-14043 GCA_016801145.1 Umbra pygmaea | reverse complement strand
AATATTATATGGATAATTAAGGTGTTGTGAAGTGATGAATATTATCCTTGTATTAAGCATGGCCCAAACATAACCTATTGTTGAATTAACACAAACGTTGTTATTGAAAATAAATATGTTGTCTTTTAAAAATGTATTTTTGTTGGGGGGTTGGTATTTTTGACCTCGGTATTTGTTAAATCCTGGTTACGGCCTTGGACAGCACCATTACCTGCGAGGGGACAGTTTTGGGAGGCTCGATGCGGATAGAGGGGTCCCACTCTCCTGGGGGCAGGACAGTCACCTGATCCAGAAACTCATCTATCCCAGCGAGCAGGTCACTGCGGGCCTTCGCCTTGTACGCCACGTCATGAAAGATCTGACAGAGAGCGACAGGCAAAGAAAACGTCATGTCCTGAGTGTGCTACTGGGCCAGCAGAGACTTAACACACAAACAGACATCTTCTGAAACTGTCTATGGATGCATTTTTTTTCTTCAGCCCTACTAACCCTGCCTTGTCGGCAGCTCTGTACCTCCTTGGACGGATGGTGAGTGGCGCGCACATGGTTCATCCAATTTCTTTTCGCACTGTTCATCCAACACTGAAGCCTTTAGTCATATGATGATTATGTTCACTGACTACACTTCAACAATTTATTTTACAGGCTCCCAATCTGAACAAAAGGAGTCGCTGGAGAGCGACGTGGCAAGGTAGATGATTTAGCTTGTCTATCCCAAATCCCGGGCAGCGCAATGCCAATTTGCCCTGCCTCATTCTGAAGGTCCGGGGAAAGCCGGAGAACCTATAGTCAGATTAGAACCACTGAATATCGTGATGTAGACTGTCCTGCAATGCAGCGACTTCGCCCACTATGCCACATGGACCCCCGGGCTGCAATTAAACACCCCCACATTGAAGAACTGTGAGCTTGACCTCGTCAGTCATGATGGTTGCCATGGAGCGGCCAATCTCATGGTATTGTTGAGCCTTCCCATCTGGGCCCAGGAGGATGAACAGGAACCTGCAACAGAGCGTGGATTCACTGTACTGTGTAAGCTGCTATGAAATACTTTTAGAAAAAAGTGGAACCCCAAAACATTTCTGTTTTTCCTACAGAGATCTATACATTAAAAGCAGATTGAGGCTTAGCTGTCCTTCTGTGTTGTACCTAGTGGGTATGGGGACCTCAGTGAGGCCAGTGAGCAGGACAGCAGGGGACAGGCGTACGAAGGCCACTACCGGTCTCTCCAGGAAGTCCAGCTCGCCAACCAAGATGTTAGAGGCCTCGGCTCCAATAGGTATCTTTTTCATGAAGTGCATGTCCACCTGGGAGAACAGAACCAGGTATATGAATGCCCAAAATATTAAAGATTTAACTGACCTGAATAATTATACAGTCGTGGTGAAACGTTTTGAGAATTACATAAAAACAAATTTTCACAAAGTCTGCTGCCTCAGTGTTGATGATGGCAGTTTGCATATACTCCAGAATGTCATGAAGAGTGATCAGATGAATTGCAAAAGTCTCTCTTTGCCATGAAAACTTAATCCCCAAAAAAAACATTTCCACTGCATTTCAGCCCTGCCACAAAAGGACAAGCTGCCATCATGTCAGTGTTTGTCTCGTTAACACAGGTAAGAGTGTTGATGAGGACAAGGCTGGAGATCACTCTGTCATGCTGATTGAGTTAGAATGACTCGAAGCTTTAAAAGGTGGGTGGTGCTTGAAATTATTGTTCTTCCTCTGTCAACCATGGGTACCTGCAAGGAAACACATGCCATTATCATTTCTTTGCACAAAAATGGCTTCACAGGCAAGGATATTGCTGCTAGTAAGATTGCACCTAAATCAACCATTTATCGGTTCATCAAGAACTTCAAGGACAGAGGATCAATTGTTGTGAAGAAGGCATCAGAGCGCCCAAGAGTCCAGCAAGCGCCAGGACCATCTCCTAAAGTTGATTCAGCTGCGTGACCACCAGTGCAGAGCTTGCTCAGGAATGGCAGCAGGCAGCTGTGAATGCATCTGCACGCACAGTGAGGCGAAGACTTCTGGAGGAAGGCCTGGTGTCAACAAGGGCAGCAAAGAAGCCATTTCTCTCCAGGAAAAACATCAGGGACAGACTGATATTCTGCAAAAGGTACAGGGATTGGACTGCTGAGGACTGGGGAAAAGTAATTTTCTCTGATGAATCCTTTTGCAGATTATTTGGACAATCCGGAAAAAACACCTTGTCCAGAAAAGACAGAGTGAGTGCTACTATCAGTCCTGTGTCATGCCAACAATAAAGCATCCCGAGACCATTCATGTATGGGTTTGCTTCTCAGGCAAGGGAGTGGGCTCACTCACAATTTTGCCTAAGAACGCAGCCATGAATAAAGAATGGTACCAACACATCCTCTGAGAGCAACTTCTCCCAACCATCCAAGAACAGTTTGGTGATGATTAATGCCTTATCCAGCATGATGGAGCACCTTGATGGAAAAACGATAACTAAGTGGCTTGGGGAACAAAACATCCACATTTTGGGTCCATGGCCAGGAAACTCCCCAGACCTTAATCCCAGAGAATTTGTGGTCAATCCTCAAGAGGCGGGTGGACAAACAAAAACCCACAAATTCTGACCAACTCCAAGCATTGATCATGCAAGAATGGGCTGCCATCAGTCAGGATGTGGCCCAGAAGTTAATTGACAAGTAATGTAATTGTCAATAAAAGCCTTTGACACTTATGGAACGCTTGTACTTATATACCATAGTAACTACTGAAAAAAATATTTAAGAACACTAAAGCAGCAAACTTTGTGGAGACCAATACTTGTGTAATTCTCAAAACCTTTGACCACGACAGTACACTGTGATGGGGATAGGGGCAGCCTGTTCTTGCTCACTGGCTCCGTCTGCTGGAAAGTCGAAGCCCTGGAAACCTCACAGCCTTATTGAACACACCTGACTACTCAGGCTTGCTGGTGGCGTTTTAATTATTAAAAGTAACAATACCCACCACATATTGTTTCATACAAAGAGGTGGCCAAAAAATACGCTTTACAATATAAAGTACCTTAAAATGCATTAAAAAAACGTGCATTAAAATATGGCTTAGTACAATATTTGAAGATGCACTATGTGACTTTCCATTCATTTGTCTGGGTGGAGAGAATTTCATGTAGATTCATTGAAATGTTTTAATTGAACACAGGGACAATACGTGAACAATGTAACCAATTTCTGAATAGAATAACCATTTTCATGCATTGTCAGCTAGTTAGATATTGTAAAATGTATATTTTGCTATACAAATATTGTCCATATTTTGTATTACTTAAGTTGATGTTTTCAATCCATAGATTCTATATGGTAGTTCCTAAAGTGTTTTGTATTTTTACAATTACAATACATTTTTATTTCTGACATACTAATAACATAATGTATCACTGAAAATGGCTCTGGACACCAATTACTACATTGTAAATGTTACATAGGTGCTGATGTCCATTGTGTATATTATTATTCTAATGAGTGGTTTAAATGGTGTTACAACAAAAACACTTCAGTCTATTCATGTAAAAGACACGGCCAGTAAGACATCCTAGACTTAATTTGAAATGCAAGGACAGTAAGAAATGTTAGACTATTCAGTCAAAGGGCAGTAAGACACTGTACACTATTTAGATGCATCCTTTATTGTGAATAATGTGACATGATACAGGCTCACTTGGATAGGAACAAACACAAACAAGGTGTAGTACCGCTGCCCACTCTAGAGGGCGTTGTGTGACCCAGATGTTCCTGATACCAGTGATTGATTCCAGGAGGACTGCACAGCAGCCAGCAGCCACACAGTATCACCATGTCAGCAAGCTCAGGGATGTCTGTGTGCTGGGCCTAATGTATTGCTGGTTATTGATTATAGACCTGTACTGTGGTAGTCAATGAATTATCCAGGTACATAAAAGAGGTTGAGCTATATTTTCATGTAGAGATTTTCAAGGTAGGAGGTTAATATTCAGTACATTGGCCTATTTTTCCACACAACACAGTACCTTGCTAAGGTCCACTTGACTGCTGTCATGGCTGGCTCCATTTTTGACCTCTGTGTTGGTTGATGTTGGTTGGGGGGAGACGGCCAGACCTGGGGGGTCATAATGGTGCGGTATCACAAAATAAAGTCTCATCTCACATTTAAGTCTGGCTGGATAATGACTTCAACATCCTTCAACAGCTTCTATATACCCCCTCATCCCTCTCTCTCTCTCTCTGTCTCTCTGTCTGATGGTCTCTCTCTCTCTGTCTCAGGGTCTCTCTCTCTCTCTCTCTCTGTCTCTCTGTCTGATGGGCTCTCTCTCTCTGTCTCAGGGTCTCTCTCTCTCTCTCTGTCTCTCTGTCTGAGGGTCTCTCTCTGTCTCAGGGTCTCTCTCTCTCTCTCTCTGTCTCTCTGTCTGAGGGTCTCTCTCTGTCTCAGGGTCTCTCTCTCTCTCTACCCTCTATCCCTCTCTCCTCGTACCCACCAATCTTCTCCATGTTGGTTTCAGAGTGCTTGCGTCCGATGTCTGCAAAGGATCGCACCATGTCAGGGATGAGCTGGTGGTGTCCTGAAGCCTTCTTCTCATTCTGGTGATGATGCCTCTTCAGCAGGGCTTCCTTCACCTTCAGCCTCACACTGACATCTAGTTCGGGGGACGACTGCTGCTGGTCCAACACCATGTCTACACCAGGACAACACATTCATATATATCACATCAACACATGATTAACCCTCAGATGAGACCAACACCATATGTGAACTAGGACAAATAAATAACACTAATTACCTCTGTCCCAAATGGTACAATGTACCCTATTGGGAATGGCACTAATTAGGGAATAGGTTGACATTTAGAGCACAAAGATAGTTTTTACATATGAATGTTTCCCCAAAAGTTATTGGTTCGACAGCTTGGCAGGGGAATGTAATGTAAAACATCTCAGAATGAGTCCAAGGACAAGCCTAGACAGATGATACATCCCTCATGGTCTCCCAGTCTCTCTCTGTCTAATCTGGTCTGTCTCCCCTCCCCTCTCATGTGTAGTTGCAGTACTCAGCTGAGGAAAGAGGCAGGCTTGAATACAAGCAGGAGGATGCAAAGGAGACAAGGACAGGAAGCAATTACAACTGTATGTAGTTTTGCTTGTTTAGCCTGTTTTTTAAATAGCATTTGCAAATAAGCCTCAACTTTTGATACTCCCCTTCCCAGAAAAACACAAACATAAACACACAGAAACACATACACACTTTCATTCATTTAGTACAATGGATTAGATCACATCAGTAACAAACTAACTGATCTTTGTTTAGCTATACCTTTCCACTGTTATCTAAATTAGATTCCATCTACAGGGCGTTATTTTTAACGTTTGTTTTTATTTACTTATTTTTCACTTATTTTTCTCCCCTCCCAATTGGTCTTGTCCAATTCCCACTCACCCTGCTTTGTCGGCAGCTCCTCAAGTACTTGCAAAGATATAGGATGGTGAAGGGCACACGGCTCATTCAACCACATGTCGCAGAGCCATCCAATTCTTTTTGCACTGCTCATCCTACACGAAAGCCTTTATTTAGTCAGCTCATGCATGGGATAATTACACTTACCAACTATTCTTCCAAGATTGAATTGAACGGTTGCCCGTTCTGCACACAAGGAGTCGCTGGTAGATAAGCCAATTTATATATCCCAAACCCCGAACAGCGCTTTGCCAGCTTTATACATCCCAAATCCAGAGCAGCGCTTTGCAAGCTGCCTCATGCTACAGGATCCGGGCAAAGTCGTAGAAGCCGTAGTCAGGCCCGAACCATGGACTACCATGACGATACAGGGCTTTATTGGTATTGGACATTTTTATTTAGGTTGCCAAAGCTTGTGAAAATAAGAAAAATATATATATATATATCTCTCTCTCTCTCTCTCTCTCTCTCTCTCTCTCTCTCTCTCTCTGTCTCTCTCTCTCTCTCCTAATGTCATCCTATTGCCTTATGCCTTTAATTCCCCAACCTTAACCTCGCCCTAACACTTTTTTTTTTTTTTTGTGGGGAAACAGGTCTCCACATGTCCACATCTGTTACAGAGAAAACAATTGGACAGTCCCATGTAATTGACTGAGTTCTCACTGGCAGTCACCCAGATGAGCTCTGGCCGTGCCCCGGGGGCTGATGTGAAAGCATGTGAAAGCATTGAGGCAGGGGAGTTTTCGTTGGGCAGACATATAGGCTTTAGTCCAGTTTGAGGGGTTTTAAATGTCTCTACTATTGAAGGATGAGGCTTCCTGGTGTGCTGCAAGGGGGAGGGAGGATCTTGGTGTGTAGTTGGGCTCAGAGGGATGGGTTAAGGTGAACTGGGGGAGGGTCACAAGCAGTGGTTTTGAGGTTGACAAGGTTGAAGTGGCTCCTCTCCCAAGTGTCATACTGAGGCAGGGTGGTGAGCATTAACAGCCTGGTGCCTTCTTGTTGTGTTATTAGAATACAGATTTGTATAGTCACTGATATTGCTGCAGAGATTTTACCATGTTTAGGTGCACTAGAGCTATACTAATGTTTGCCTGCTGTCTCCATTCAATGTTGAAGTGAGGCTTGGGGCTGGGGCGAGGTCGGGCAGGGGTTGTGTATGTGTTTCATTATGTCTGTTGTCTTTGTTTTTTATATCCTTTCTCTGTTTGTTCTGTATGTTTTGCCTTCGGGTTTTTCCCAGTACTATATTTGTCTAAGATGGCTAACAATGCTAACATGCTTATCCTTTCTCTGGAGAAAGAAATCCCCTCATTATTTTTGATGGCTAAAGATTCAAATGTTTGGGACGGCGGAGCAGGTGGTTGCACCCCTATCAATTTCCTGTGTTGGAATGTCCAGGCTTTAAATTACCCAAACAAGAGGTCCTGGGTTTTATCCAATTTGAAAACACTTATTGGAGATCTAGTATTCACATTTACACATTAAAGACCACAAAGGCCACAAAATTCTAGGTTAACATTTTGGTTAGAAAAAGAATACATTAAGCTACTGATGTTATGTCGAACAGTAATGGGAGGTATATAATTGTAACAGGCTCCATTTGGCACCCCCCTTTAGTATTGGTCAATGTCTATGCTCCTAATTTTGATAATGTGGATTTTGCCAATAAGTTTTTGGGGAAAATCCCTTCCCTAAACGCTCACCGACTGACATTTGCAGGGGACTTGGAATACATTATTTATCCGACTCTGGACTGATACATCCCCAGAACTATGTCTCTCTCTAGCATATCAAAGTCCTTTTTTATCAGTCCGATTTTATGACTCAGAATGGGTGAATAGATTTATGGAGGTTGCATAATCCACAGGTTTGGGAGTATTCTTTCTTTTCACATGAACATCACTCTTTCTCCCGTATTGACTATTTCTTTGTTGATTGCTTGCTGCTACCGAATTTAACCTTTTCTGATTATTTGGCAATTGTTATATCTGATCATGGCACCTTGACTCTTGACATAGGTCTGTCAGTTCAACCTCATACTCCTCCTTCCTTGAGATTCAATTATCATCTTTTATCTGATGCAGACATCTGCGACTTTATAAATACCTCCACTGATATCTTCCTGTATTCTAATCCGACAGGCTCAATCTCTACCTCCCTGCATACTATGAGCACCGTGACAGAGCGAGCCCTCTGCTGGTACACCAATTAAATGGCCCTGCTTCCACTCATTTAATTCCACAAATTAAATACTCTTCTATTAGCTTATTTTCTGATACTAAGGGGATCAATGACAGCTTCACATCTTTCTATTCCTGACTTTACACATCTGAGTTCCCATCAGACACCACCAATATGCCCTTTTTGGGAAGCTTTGGAAACTCCCACAGTTCCTGCTGATGTTGCAGATGATATGACTCACCTCCGAGCCTTGGAGAGGTTGTTAAGTCTATCAAATCTATGTTAAGCAGCAAAGATCCAAGTCCAAATGGGTTTCCAATTGAGTTCGTTAAGAAATTCTACACCCAGCTGGCCCCTGTACTATAATCAATGTTAAATGATTCACTGAAACTTGGTGTGTTGCCTCCAAACCTAACACAAGCATCAAAAGCTTGTCCTTAAGAAGGGGAAGGACCTACCTCCTGTTCTTCATTCAGCCCCCTTAGCCTCCTTAATGTTGATGTGAAAGGGCATGTGAAATTGATAGCAAAACATCTTGAAGTAGTCTTACCAGGGGTCATTTCGGAGGGACAGACCAGCTTTATCAAGCATAGACATTCATTTTTTAACATTCTGACCTTGTTCAAAATTATTTATTCCAAACAGCTCTAAAACTCCCCTGAGCTTGTGGTCTCCCTGGATGCAGAGAAGGCCTTCGAGAGAATTGAATGGGAGTACCTATTTGGTGTTCTTAGAAAATGTGGATTTGGGGACAAATTTAGCTTGTTGATCCGGCTTTTGTATGCATCTCCAAAGGCTAGTGTCTGTAGCAATGACACTCGTTCAGACTACTCTGTCCTGGAACGTGGGACCAGGCAGGGCTGCCCTATTTGCCATCGCCATTGAGTCCTTTTCAGTTGCTTTAACACCCTCTGTCACTTTCCATGTTGTATCACCGGAGGTCGTTGGACATAGGTTATGATTGTATGCTGATTACCTGCTGCTCTATGTATGTAGCTCTGCAACCACCTTACCATACATTGGTGTTGTAGTACTCGAGACCGGTCTTGGTCTTGACACAGGTCTTAAGAACACTTTTTGATGGTCTTTGTCTCAGTCTCGGCATTGAGGACTCTGGACTTTTTTCAAGACCAGTCAAGACCATAACTGTGGAAATATCACAAAATTGCTAGTATATGGATTATTTTTTGTTAACATTATTGGATGTAAAACGTACTGATTCAAATTAAGAACCAGTTCTAACAGAGCCATATTTAAAGCCATCTTTATATACGGCTCTGGGTTCTAAGTTTTATGAACCATTGTTATTGTATGCCCTCGACGTTAACGAGTCCTCTTATTGATGCTCCTGCTCCAAAGCAAATCTTTGTCCTGCCATAGTCTTATTTGATAGATGAGTAATGTAGACAAACTGCTGCGCGTGTGTAGCTAATGTTAAGTTACATCAACTTAACATCATACATACAGCTCCCGACATTAAAGCTACGCGCCGAGGTGATGCTCCCTCATTTAGGCGAGAGAGCTAAGCTAGAGATATGAGCAGAGAGTGGAGACTGAGTAATGTGCCTCAACTTATACGAGAAATGACTAAATTAAATAGGTTATTGTATGGCACATGGCACGTTACTTTCAGAGAGCTCATTTTTAAGTTCCAATTTACAGTTGAAGATCGAATATATAACTATTTACCAACACACTCTCTGGCTCATACCATATCAATCATTTAACTTTTGTTGCTTTGATTATACATAAAACTATAAAACACTATTACTTACAATAGTTGTTCCTAAACATCAACATTTCACATATAATTACTGTATTCATTACAATACACAGTTTTTTTGCATTTTAAATGTTGAATGTTTGGCATTTTTTTACACATTTCGCAATGTGGTTTTGAAATGTCTTTGTTGTTGGTTTAAAAAACAACATAACTTTATGTATTGTTTATAAAAGGCTAAGAAAAGTGAAGACTTTAGTGATGAACAATGAATATTTTTTTTACATTCTGTACTAAATGATGGAAGTCACCCAGGAGTATTGAATAGAGATGGTTAAGTTTATTTCAGCTTTGAGTGTTTAATATCTATGTGTTTTTATGGGAAGGTAGATCTTTCAGATCAATTTGAGAAGCTCTTTTGATTATGTTTCACATTTTATTGTGTCATGTAGTTTGGGGCGCTGGTCTTGGTCTTGACTCGGTCTCGCCCTCTCTCGGCTTGGTCTCGGCCCCTAAAAGTCTTGGTCTTGTCTCGGTCTCGATACACTCTGGTCTTGGTCTTGTCTTGGTCTCAGGTTAGGTGGTCTTGAATACTGCCATACAGTCTCTCCACGCTGGAGAACTTTTGTTCTTTTTCTGGTTACAAGCTTAACCTCCAAAAGAGTGAGTGCTTCCCAATCAATCTAGCAGCGTTGCAGCTCCAGCAGATAGACTTCCCCTTTCAGCTGAACCTTGGAGTGAATTTGAGTCACACGTTTCCTGCCCTCTTCTCTGCCAACTTTTCTTCCCCTTCTCACTCTTATCTGATTAGGCTGATATTCAGAGCTGGGGTAATTTACCTCTGTCACTTGTATGCTATAAAATGTGTACCTCTAAAAATGTATGCTATTAAAATGAATAGGTTGGCTAAATACCTTTACCTTTTTCAGTCAATCCCATTGTTCCTGCCCAAATCTTTCTAGAAGTCAATTAATCAGACTGTCACTCCATTCATTTGGGGAGGAAAGGTACCCAGGGTCAGTAGGTCTTTATTTCAGAGATACAAATTCAGTGTAGGGCTTCCACTTCCCAACTTTCTTTACCACTATAGGATGGCCAACTTTCAGAAGCTCCCATTCTAGTTGCATTCTCCAAGTACTCATTGGCGCCACCTAGAGATACTATCATGCACGTCTATGTCTTTAAAGGCTTTCTGCTCTCCCAGTGTTTCTCACTACACTGGTAATCCTGTAGTACAGTCCACACTAAAGATCTGGTACCAATTCCAGCACCATTTTAAATTCTCCTCTACATCCACTATGGGCCCTATTGACAAAAACAACATTTCCCCCTTCCTTATTGACAATGCCTTCTCTTTTTGTGCAAGGAAAGGTATTAGGACATTCCATGACCTTTATGACTGCTATTTTTCTAGCTTTCCCGATCTGGCCTCTAAACACTTTCTGCCTCCATCTATTTTTTTCTGCTACCTCCAGATAAGACATTTCTCTTCCTATCAATTTTATGGCTTTCCCAATTTACCTCCAACCCAGGTCTGGGACGCCCTATTAACTCTTATATCTAGACAGAAAGCAGTCATCTCTCTAGACACTTAATTCCTGAAATGATCAGCTGCTATAGCAACTCCTATTGCCAGCCTGTTGATTGGAAAGCCGCTGCTATTATCCCCCTTTACAAAGGCGATGTCACAAATTGCTACAGATCAATATCTATCCTCCCCTGTCTATCAAAACTGCTTGAAAGTCAGGTAAGCAACCATATACTCAACCATTTTAATTCTTATCGTACTCTCTCATGCAGTCAAGATTCCAAGCCAGCCATGGGTCTACCTCAGGTCTTAAATGATATAACCGCCATTGACAAAAACACTACTGTGCAGCTGTCTTTATTGATTTGTCTAAGGATTTCAACTCTGTCAACCAACAAATTCTAATTGTCAGACTCAACCACATTGGCTTCTCTCAGGAATCCCTCGCCTGTTTCACTAAGGTAGGGTTCCGTGTGTTGGGGGGCCTGCTGTCTGGACCTCTGGCTATGGGGGTGCCACAGGGTTTGATTCTAGAGTATGTTCAGAACTAGAGTTTGTCGATACCTACTGTACCAACATCTGGCTCGACTGTTCACTATCCTTCCAAACGGACAACAACCCCTCCAATATAAAATAAAATCCAGGATAAGATTCCTGTAAAGACTCCTTTAACGCTGCCAAACACACATAAAAAATGACCATCCTACTGATCATTGTCTTCAACGATATCATTGACAAAATAGCCTCCAACTTTCTCCTCAGCAAACTGGACACAGTCTATCACAATGCCATCTGTTTTGTCACCAACACCCCAAAAAGTACCCACATCTGCAAATATTTGTTGTCAAGCTTGTAAATCCCAGCCTTATCTTAGCTCAATTGTCACCATAGTAACACCCATCCATAGTCTGCGCTCCAGCAGGTACATCTCACTGGTCACCACTAAAGCCAAATCCTCCTTTGGTCGCTCTTCCTTCAATTTCTCTGCTGCCAATGACTGGAACAAACTACAGAAAACCTTGAAGCCGGAGACTCCTATTTCCCTCACTACTGTAAATTTAAACATCATCTGTCAGAGCTTGGTAAATTGCCCACCCCTAACTACCTCATCCGCATACTGTTATTTGTTTATAATACCCAGCATATCTGCTCCGCCCCAATGGTGTATTTGCACATCATCATTTGCACACGCATCGCTCCCATGTGTCCGCTAAATTGTTACTACGCCTTTATTTATTGTCCTACCTCCATAATCAAGCCACTTTGCACACACTATATATAGATTTCTATTGTGTCTTTAAAAGTTTTGTTATGTGAAACTCTGTTTTGTTTTCTGCACTACTTTGCTTTATCTTGGCCAGGTCTGTACTGGTTAAGCCATTGACCTGGACAATGAAGTGGATTACCTCATCATCACATCCTGAGTTATATGCTGGAGAGCCCAGGAAGGGGAACCACCCTTAGTTTCCTGAAGGGATTTTTTGGTGGGTGCACTGAGGTTTGGGGCTGCCCTGCTTCTCCAGCTCAGACCCAGACCCAGCCTGGCCGAGCCACCAGTCCATCTGACCAGGCCTCTAGTCCCCCAGCCTGGCTCCCCACTGTGTCAGAGAGTCCTCTCTCTTGGGTCCCCAAGCCATTAGAGAGTCCTCCAGTCTGGTTCCCCACTGTGTCAGAGTCCCCACTCCACTAATGATCCAGCCTACCTATCCTAGTCTGATTTGACTGACTGTGACACAGCCTGCACTGACACGCCCACCGGTGAGTTGGCCTATGCTGCCATGTCTACTTGTGACCCAGCCAATGATGACCCATCCACCGGTGACACAGCTAGCACCTGTTCCGAAGACACTGCCTACAGCACCTGTTCTGGCGGCTCTGCCTCCCAATGCCAGAGCCAAGGGCCAAGGTTCATCCCTTGCGTCGGTGCTGGAGGCTCCACCCCCAACAACGGTACCAGTGGCCCCACCCCCACTACCACTGCTCTGCCTCCGCTCCCAGTGCAGGCTGCTCTGCCTCTCTCCCTGTTGAAGTGTTGCCACTCCCTGTCTCATTGCACCTGCGCCCCCTCCCTTGAGTGTCCTCTTCGTGGCTGGAGCCGCTCATTTGGGTGGGTAAGGTTACTGTAATGGTTAAGCCATGACAGGGTGGATCGGTGAGACATTCATCTATCCATTTCATGTTTCTGCCTTAACCTGCCTTAGTGGATGACCTCATTACCCAATTGCTTGATTTGTCCTTGAACCATTTACACATTTGATTAATTCATCAGTACGTTATTTCAGTCCATGGGTATGTTCTGTGGGTTGTCAGCTAATGTTTCCTAGTTTGCTGTTTGTATGTGCTGCCACCCACATTTTTCAGCATGTTAAGTATACCGTTCTATTTGGCCGTTAGTCTATATCGAGGTTTCCGTGATATAATAGTACGAGAGATGTATGTTAACCAACGATAGTGCTTTTATGTGCACCTTTGTTTTCAATTTTGTTTAGTACGGTTTAACTTTACTTTATGTTTTCTTTGTGAATAAACTTCTCTGATGGATTTACGCAATGGCCTCCTACCCCACTCACAACATAGAACGTTACAAGGTCGCCGTTATGAAAGAGAATCAGTCCTGAATCAGCCTAACTTGTTAAATAAAATTAAATCACATGCATAAAAGACTTGGTCAAAAGTTTTTTAGTAAGTTTGTGGTTGATTTTTGAACTTTTTGAATTGATTGGAGAACCAATGGGAAGGTTTAATGAAACCGGTGTCCAGCGGGGGTGTGTTGGTCAAACCTGCGATGTCCTCGATGGTATTAGCCTGCATATCCAGCAGTACACTGCCGTTGATGAGGCAGCTGCGCAGCTCAAAGAGGCTGTGGAGGGACAGTGTGGCCACGTAGGGTTTACTCCACCGTTCTCCTCCATCCTCCACGTCCTCCTCGAACTTCAACCATCTACAGATGAGGGATGACAGACAATTCAAAGATTATAAATTGTAATGATCCTCTCTCAACACACACACACACACACGTCTCACACACACACGTCTCACACACACACACACACACACACACACACACACACACACACACACACACACACACACACACACACACACACACACACACACACACACACACACACACACACACACACACACACAC
>JACXGM010028483.1:0-14043 GCA_016801145.1 Umbra pygmaea | reverse complement strand
AACAGACTCTTGCCCCCCATTCCGATCATCTCGTCCATTTCAGTGTATTCCACGTCTGCAAGCTTGCAAAGCTTTCTGGTATCCTTTGGGCTTTTTCTGTGCAGCTCTCTGACTTTGGCCACGACAAAGGGCGCAACGTCGTTCAACTTCATACTGGTGCACGCAAACTTGATCTCTCTGGTTTCCGCCATCCTGTACAGATCTATAATATTCAAACCGCAGCTGTTCATCTTGAAATGGCCCAGCTTAGCCTTGTCTTTGTTGAACTTTTCAATGTGCTTAGACATCAGTTGGAGCTTGTACTCGGTCAAGGTTCCTTCTGGCAACATCAAGCCTAAGCTCTTGAGCAAGTCATTGTACATATTCAGGTAACGTACCTTTTCAAACTGGAAGAAATGTAGTTCACCATCGACTCTCACGCATGGATCTTAGTAGAGTCCACGGGCACGCCGAGTGACTCTCAACTTTTGCTCTTAGTAAAGTCCACCGGCACGCCGAGTGACACTCAAGCATTGATGTTAGTAGATTCCAACGGCACGCCGAGCGACTCTCAAGCAATGATATTAGTAGATTCCACCGGCACGCCAAGCGACTCTCAACTTTTGCTCTTAGTAGGGTCCACCGGCACGCCGAGCGACTCTCAAGCATTGATGTTAGTAGATTCCACCGGCACGCCGAGCGACTCTCAAGCATTGATGTTAGTAGATTCCAACGGCACGCCTATCGACTCTCATCCAGGTGAAGTGTAGCGTATGGAGACCCCGGACTTGACGGCTGAAAAATTTATGTTTGATGACATTCTGATGGACTTCATTGACAGCAAGGTCGATTGGGCCAAGACAGAGAGCCTACTAGAGTCCATGTCATGGTTAGATGCGGGATGTTACAGCTCACCCGAATGTTTCTGTTCCAAGAACACACTAATTGTCCCACACTCGAGGATATTGATGATGTCTTGATGACTGACACTCACAGGTTAAAGCAGATTATAGAACACAAAACAATATTCGTTTCAACAATTTATTAATTTCTGTTCCAAGAACACACTAATTATCCCAGACTCAAGGATATTGATGATGTCAATGTGCCTCTATCGGCTATGTAAATTCACTGTTGTTGTACGTAACTTTGTACACATATCAGTTGCAAATAAAGTGTATACTTTGCTTTACTTGTCTTGTGTACTTTGACCCATTACTACGCATGTTTTTTAACAGTACACTGTTGCTCTCATGTGGTGTTCTACAGCACTGACACTCACAGGTTATACCAGATTATAGAACACAAAAACAATATGCGTTTCAACAATTTATTAGGTTCAATTTCTGTATTCCTACATAGACACCCAATGCAGAGGGAAGGGTTTGGGGAGCATCTCAGGCATGGCTTTTACAACTTGAAACAAATGTTATGAAGGTACAACACATTATTAAATGATCAGCAAGGTCAGTATTGCCCCAATACCAGCAAATCCGGCAATGGTCAAGAGTACGTTCGTCAACGTGGACTCTCGATCTGCTACTCGAAAAAATTCCACAAAACCGTCCTGGAAAGAATTGAAATAAACATTAGATTAGGGGTAGAATGGCTCAGTATTAAGTCGACTGACCCAAGAGTTGTTCTTGATCAGCCAGTCCCTCTGGTCAGTCAGCAGGTACACAGAGATCTCCTCTCCCACGAGCTCCGTACAGTTCTCATTGCCCTTGTCCTTCAAGTGATGAAACAACGCAGCCCCAAAGGCTAACAGGCTGACAACGCGTCCCCAGTTCACGGTCCCATCTGCAAAGAGGCTTTTTGCTACTGTACTGGCAAACCTCACGTCGTCTGTCATCCAGTGAAAGTCCGTTGATCATACCTGTACGTCGGCGAGATTAGAAACATGTTAAAATGCTACGAGTAGCAAAAGTTGGCCATGGTTATTATAAAAGCAATGCCTACCTTTGTATGTGTAGCTGTATTTCCAAAACGTTGTCCACAACTCTTTTCATGGTTGACACAGCTTCGCTTTCGTTCCACCTGGGTTTAAAAAACATTCCTGTATTTTCTCCTAGGACACATTTCACGAGTTGCCTGGTCTCGGTATCCAGCGCCTTGTCCCCCTCTAGGGATCTCGAGATGGTAGATTCGCCACCCGGAGCTCTGTTTCTGCCCTGTTGAAAAAAATTGCTAGTTTGCTGTAGCATTTGTAATATCTTCATTTTGACAACTTGCACCTAGCCGGTAGCCTATTGTTAAGTATGACAGAAATATTAAGTCCACACAGTAATATTTACTTCAAGAGATTTGACAATTGACATCAGAGTCATGTAAGATGGTCACCCTAGCTCTGTCACTGAGAGAGTGAGGCCTAGACATGAATGAGAGTCTAGATAACTCTTGTCAATTATCCATCCATCATTGTTTGTGTGAGAGAGAGAGAGCAAGTAACCAATGCCCAAGCATCGCACCACTGATTGTAACATACCCGTATACTTTCAACCAAGCCAATGAGATAGGGGGAGTCAACAGTTAGTTCACGTTAAATTTATTAAATGACAGAAAGTCAACCATGAATTAAACATAACACCATCATCATCATCATAGTCCTAAAGTTTGATATATGTTTGTTAAAGCCAGAGATAAGTTGCATGCTCATACAAAAGACACATTTCATATTAGAAATGTCATAGTTTTTAGCTTCATCTGAAGTGACAGTTTCATTTCAGCGCAGTTCTCATGGTGTCCCTGATCGGGCAGGTCACGGCGCTACAAACGATGCAGTTGTTTGAAGTGTACCCATAAGCGGCCATGGTGATATCATCAGGGAACGCGATGTGTCCCTTTTTGCACCGTTCCTTACCAATTATGAACCCCAGCTCATGTTGTAGATTCTTGAACCTATTTGCTATGTACGGACAGTCACAACCGGTGTTGTGTAGACGTGCTCACCCAGTAAGGTATCGTTCTGGACAAAGTTCTTGACCCTGAGTTTACAATGGAAACATGTGTGCGAGTCGACCGTGTGTGGAATGTGGACCATGTTTGCGGACTCTCCCAGTACGCTGAAGTCTGTGGGGAAGTGTGCTAAAGCGCTGTCGATTTCTAAATCACTGTCAGTTTCGGGTCCTCTCGCATTGAACAAAAGAGTGTCGTCGATGGACACGTCCAGTTTCAGATGCTTCAGGGTTGTTTTGAGGCGTTGACCCATCGCCACGCATGCCATATAATCTTCACGGTGTGGACGTGAACAGATAATGTAGTATTTGGTCCTGTGGATTGTAACGTACCCATGTTTGGAGTACCACATGAACTCAGGGAATGGTAGAAGCCCGTTCTGGAACCGCAACCTCCCTTGTATGATGAGAAGCTCCTGTTCACGACCCCTGAACTTGGCCTTAATGTAGCGACACTGTCCTTCTCCACTCTGCACATGTTCAACCAAATGAGGGTCACCTCTTTTGTAACCGGAAAGTACAATGTTACAATCGTTACACTTGTATGTGTCATACGTGCCAGGTATGTGCATCATGGCATTAGTGTTGATCAGTACATTGTATACTACATCCGTCACAGCTACAGAGTCTTCCGCGGCGGTGTGTTCAACGATTCTGTTCAGGTTGCTGGCCACAAATGGCTGACATACAGAGACGTTCACAAACGTAGGAACCCCCTGAATCATCTTGACTTCTGGCTCGAGCTGAGGTCCGGCACCGCTAATGCGTGGCTTCTGCATGTTCACTCTGGTATGTCATAAACCCTTGGTGTAACGGTAGCTGGATAGCTTGCTAGCAAGTTGCAATGTAGCTCTGTGTTTAGACATGACCTACTTTAATAGTAGGTAATAGACTAATTGAATGTGTCATGCTTGTTAGGATTGGAGAACATTGTTTGGATATGAGAACATTGCTTGTTTACGGGACCTTTTTGGCCACAAGGACCCTGCTTGACAACAAGTGCCCATGAACCCCGTAGTGTAAAAGTGTCCTAGAGAAAACTGGACTTATTTCAGTAACCTGGCCATATATGGTAGGTACCCCTACAGGTCATCGTAGTAATATTATATGCAGCTGAACTGTGCAATGAATGTTACACGTGCGCATAATAATCACACAATTTGTTCTGTGTTTTTTACATTTATTGACAATGTGAAACGGGACAACACATTAAACAACATTACAAAAAGTATGTCAGTGTGGGATTAAGGTGTAGACATCCATACATTGCTGCTAATATTACCAACTAGGAGTCATTATTTCAACACTGTGAATCAACACGTCTTTGTCACCGTAGACCCTCTTCAAAAACACTTCTCCATAGTGAGCGGGTGTAACCCTCTAGGTCCCTGAAAACTGCTCTCTGAATACCACAGTGACTTCTTCACTTAACACCATTCGAACGATATTGACATTGTCCAGCCTGGAGTGAAGTTCCAATCCCTCCGGTGTTTCATACCGAGTGCTTTCTCTACCTTTAGGCTGATATCCGGAAACCTTTAACTGTAACGGTCACCTGCATGGTAGAGTTAGAGCCCTCAGGAGACAATCATTAGGACATCACTAGGTCACAGTGAGTGACATCCCGAACACCCAGCAGACCAAATAAGAGCGTGCTCATGTCCACGTCAGGAACTTCTGCATCAGGAACAGCAATGTCTGCATCAGGAGCAGGAACATTCGCTTCAGGAGCAGGAACGTCCGCATCAGGAATAGGAACGTCTGCATCAGGAATAGGAACATCCGCATCAGGAGCAGGACCGTACTCGAGACTGGGTTCAACCAGAGGATTAACTTCGAGAGGTGTTTCGGCTTCGTCGGGACTGGAGGGTCTTGAGTGTTCTGGAGATGATAAAGGGGAGCCCTCCTCTGAGGCTATAATGGAAGCTTCTTCTTTCAGAGTGTACACTGGCACATTTGGATGAGCGTCCTTCGAAAGCCCATACCAGTTTTGAGTGTCTCGTCGAGATACGGCCCCCACATCAGCAGGGTTGAGTGTATATTCGGACAGGAACAACTTCCTGGTCTCCGTATCACCTTTCATTATGAAGGTACGAAGCTTAATGTTTGTTTCGCGTCTAAGGTACCTCTCAACGCCTATATCTATAAACCTAGACTGTGGACCGGCAGCGGCGTACTTGGCGTCCATCTGGATTCCAAGTAGAACATCCAAAGGGTGCAGGCCTACAGTGCTCACATAGCACTTTTTCAGTTTCGCCGGAGTGTACTCAGGCCACGGGGACAACTGTTGTCTGTAAAGCACCACAGAGGTTTCGCGAGGTATCACAAATCGAGTCCCTTCAGGGTGACTTGTCCATGTTGCATCGTGTAAAGTCATTGTTGTTTTTTCATTACCAAAGATCTTCTCAACTATCAATCTTTTGCTTGCAGCTACAGTCCCTGACTGTAATATTCCAATTGCGACTGCAGACTTTATTGCAGCGGCTTTCCGCATGAAGATCAAATCAGAGTTGAACTGGGTGTATTCTGGGTACTCGTGACCGCGCGTTCGTAGAAGTAACGCAGTTCCACAAAAGAGAGCTGATCGGTGAGGGACTGAACTTTATGCTTGGTTGAGGTTATCATGACCACTTTCATGTCTGCACCAGATCCCAGGTTTGCCTGTTGATCATATTGCAAGGGTTCAAAGCGAACATCGGCATCGTGATACACTAAAT
Source organism: Umbra pygmaea (assembly GCA_016801145.1). Classification (NCBI taxonomy): domain Eukaryota; kingdom Metazoa; phylum Chordata; class Actinopteri; order Esociformes; family Umbridae; genus Umbra; species Umbra pygmaea. Next base: position 8,393 of record JACXGM010028483.1, on the reverse strand, counting down.
GCTCAGCTTGGTCCGAGTATGCCGTGAAGGCGACATAGCGCAGGATATCTGATGCCGATGCATAAAAGTTGTTGCCTCTCAACTCCTCATATATGCCCTGTAGATTGTCATAAAACTGTTGTACTTCTTGCACCACGTTGGGATTCCTTTCCCTTGACATCCTTGTTTTAGCTTTAGTGAACACATCTGTATCCAGTTCCATGACATCTCTACTGTCTTCCATAACACCCGTGTTTTTTTAGGTATTCCATTGTGCCAGTGTCCAACACCAGTCTGTTTTTGTGGAAAAAGTTTGCCTGTTCCTTGATGGCTTTAATGTCGGGCATCAGTTTCTCCCCGTTGCCTGTCCAAACTATAAAGTAGAACATAGCTGGCCTTTCATGGGGTAGAATTAAATTTGTTGTACACTTTGTGTGATTATTATCCCCCAGACAACACTGACTGGACTTTGGTCTCCTTGCTGCTTTTATACATCAGGATAAGAATAAGGGGTGGAGAGGTAATGTCTAGGGACACGAGCAAAATGGGCAGACAAGGGCATGTCAGTGAGAGCGGAGAGTGGGTAGACAAGAATGAGACATCTGACTGAGAGTGGAAAGTCTGACTGAGAGCAGAACATCCGAACGAGAGCAAAACGGGTAAACAAGAGCGAGACATCTGCCTGAGAGCGGAATGTCTGATTGAGAGTGGAACATCTGAATGTATGACTAAGGACGACGCAGCACACTGAGAGTGAAATATACCAACATACCAGTAATCTTTGGAACACAGTTCTGAGATGTACAAGTTGTACAAGATGTATACTTGTTCACTGGCCAGCTGCTACTTGTTATTTGTGACATGTATGTATACATTTGTTGTACATATATTGTATCTATCTAAATAATTAAACATTGTATTTCACACATTGTATTATTTAACGCTTTTATTACACAGGATTTACAAATGCATGACACATACGGGTTGACACATATATCATCATAATTGGGTAGATGGGATGTAAAGAAACAGTAAACAGTAAAGGGCATGTGTCAATAAACTACACAGAGAAAAGCTGCCCCCCCAGCCCCCTACAGTCACACTCTAGACTCTTTACCCCTGACAACACATGTCTTGTTACACTTGGAGCATGACAAAGATGATATGTTACGTAGAGACCTGTGCACATCAGGGTTGACAAACAAACTGCTGCACACTACACAGCCCTGCGTAAACATGTTATATTTCGCACAGCTCCTTCTGTGTGAACTTGCCAGGCTTCTGTTTTTCCAAGAGCGAGATCAAACTACTTTCAAAATGGTACCCCTCTTCGGGGTCGTATCGCACACATTGCTCACCCCTAGCGGACAACACACAGCGATACACTTCCACCTCTTGTAGCGTAGGAACTTGACATCCAATGTAGTTTTTAGTAGAAGCTTGACAGCTGCTATCGTGACACGTTGACTCAGAGCGCAGCTAGGGGCCAGCGAACGTGACGCTTGCCCGCTCAGGTGTTCCAGGATTAGATACTTGCACAATATACAGATCGTATTTTGAGCGTTTCTAGGGAACACGGACCCTCGCAACCTGGTGATTATCCACATCTCAGCCTCTTGTATCCCCTGTACATCTGACAGGATGGACACGTCGAACTTGGTGTTACTCGTGTTGCTGTAAGAGTCTATAACCAACGCCTTGTTTAACCAGCAATTGTTTGTGTACAAGTCGTGCACACCAACTTCTGTGTACGCCGTATACATCTTGACCGAGAGCAACAGGCATGCTGCTCTGATATTACAGATATTCTTCAACAGCTGACACAGGTCTTCACCAAGGTTGGCGCAGGTGGTCATGTATCTATCCATAACATTCACAGCCGGCATCAGGACTGAATGGTGCTTCTCGGTGCATGTCAACTCTGACGGTATCAAATTAGCGAACCAGCTGACGGCCACAAGCCAATGGTTCTGGTGGTCTGTGACAACATCCCCGGTTAATTTCTGAGGGTTAGGGTAATCTGTCCCCGTCTCATTTGCCGCATTTGTACTGTGCAGACACAATTGCTCGGTCAGGGATTGTTCCAGATCTACCTTGCCCATGAATAACATACCAAAGTCTAAGTTGGGGAAATTGAACTCGAGGGGCTCTGCAGGGTTGTACGGAGAGCAGTCTTGCTCGTCTTCGAACAGCTCAGTGGTGACCAGTTGCTGTTTTCTACTGTATTTCACCGGGATCCTAGCTATTGCAGTTGTAGCACATACACAGGGAGAGCACTCTTGCTCGCCCTCGAACATCTCAATAGAGGCAAGTCGCTGTTTGCTCCTGGATTTTCTCAGGATCCGAGCTGTTTCAGTTACTGCACGTACCTGTCCTAGAACTGTATCCTGATTAAGGGTTTCAATTTCACCATCTGAAGACTCCATTTGTTGAGTGTAAACAGAGGTTTATATCTTCGCCCTTAATATCTTCACCACTCACAGAACCGTGTCTGCTATCTGACCTCGGCTACATCATCCGAACATAGATGTTTGTCCGTTCACACTTGGATAGTTTCACCCGAAGTTGAGACCGGTGGTATACCTGGTAATAAGTACTTGGCTATGACCCGGGCATGTGAAAAACATTTTCTGACTATCAAGTTAGATCTACTAGATGGTATTTTGTGGTATGGAAACAACAAGTTACAGAAACAAAACAAAATCCCTGTTACACTTTGAAACAAATCTTAAATGTTTATTTTTTCATGGTAAAAACATTGTATAGTAAAATAATACAGGAACATACTATGTCTCACACACACAGACTGGGAAATCACATATGGTGTTTAATACACTGTCACAGGTTACACAGCTGAAGGATACATATCAGATGTTAGGATGGACTTTTTTTTCATTTGAAATATGAAGTGTGATCACGAGCGGGTGCACAGTTTTCTGTCTCGGTCTTGTGACTGCAGCATTCTGTCATCATCACACATGACCACGGGATAGATTCCCCAATAATAGAGAAGATAGACCTGCGGAAGCCCTCTAGGGCTTTATAATCTGCGTCCGTTATAAAGACATTGAGAGCAGATATAATGTTTTGGGCAAGCTCCTTATTGCGACCCACAAACCTGTCGACATTGTAAATCTTCAGCCAGGATTGTACGTCACTGTGAGCCTTGTTTCTTTCAAATATGCAGGCCAAACCGTCCACGATGGCTTCAACAAGGTTCATCTCATCCATCTCACCCCCGAGAAAGTTTTCAGGATGATGGGGGTTCATCTCATAGTGGTGCTTGAATCCAAATTTGGCCATGGCTGTCGTGAGAGCTTCGGTGTTAGTGTACAGCTTATCCAGTGAGCACACCTTCACTTCCTCGTTGGTCTGGTTAGATGGGTAACGTTTGTTGAGCTTGTGCCGTTTTTTCATGTTCACAGCCAGGGCCTCTTTCTCCATGTGTACGGCCATGATACCTGAGTATATGGCCGCTTCCAGTGCGCTGGTCTTGCTAGAGCCGTGACACGCAATGTTTCTCACATAGTACCGATCGGCCAGCAGGTCCAGAGTGTCTTTACAATCCCTGGTCGCTTGTTCTAGAGCTCTGGCAACCATGGCACCGATCATGGTCACAAACATATTGTGTGACAGAAAGGCCTTATGGTGCTCTCTCACAGGGAGACTCTCAACCAACGCTTTCTCACAGTCTCGGCTCCATACTTTCGCATTTGTAGCTGAGCACAGTGTGTGAACCAGCTTTGTAGTCAAGTGCGGTGTTATAGGGATGTCAATTTTAACTTTCTTGGCTTGTGCACTCTTCACGATGCCCTGGACAAACGCGCTCATCGGAGCTGGCTTGTAGACATATTTCTTATACTCGGGAATCAACGGTGTAGGTTTCAGTGGTGCACCCGTATCCTTAGCAGAGGCTCTATTTCTGGTAGTAGGGGATTTAGTGGAAGCCATCGTAGGTATGCTGACTGTATTTGTGACAATGTTGACATACACTATGTATATGAGGATATGAGTTGATGTCTGTGATGAACAATAGGCTGGCACGAGTGACATTAATAGATGGAGATGAACCACACTACAGGTCCGACAGCAAGTAGGAGACTCGAGGATACCAGACGTGTTGATGTGTTTCCAAGAGACATAGGGCCCTATATTAACGATCTGAAACGCAAGTATCAAACGCGAAACGCAAGTTACATTGTGGGAGGGTCCCGGGCGCTGTTGCTATTTTACCGGCGGGATAAATGATTCTTGCGCCCGACGCATATCTAAAATGGGTAGGTCTAAATTAGCTTCATTAGTCATAGGTGTGGTTTGGGCGTAACGTGCAATAAACCAATCAGATCGTCATCTCACGTTCCCTTTAAGAGCAGGCACGCTTTTTCCATGGCGGATTACATTTTGACGGCAATTATCTATTGATTTTTCTTTTGACAAAATGTAAATAAAGAAATGTCACAAGACATAGCCTACTTTCCGATGTTTTGGACTCACTCTCACTGAATCACGAGGTTATGAATGCATGGTAATATTTTTGCAATGTAGTCTAACATTAGACCGAGATTACTCTTCTGTCAAATAAGCTTTCCACTCCCGTCCTACATTTCTTGGCATTTAAGTGGCTGGCACGCATAAACATCACATCTCCTGAAGTCCTCTAATATTTCCTAATTAATGTCATCAACACATCCATGATTCATGGAAATGTTGCGTAAAATACAAGCCACAACGAATGCTGCGACTTGAGTAGTGTACCTGTTCTATCCAAACACCTGACGCGCATTTTCAATGTGCCAAATATTCGTTCAATTTTAAATAAAGGGGGATTTATTTAGGCTACACTGCGTGTTTGTGTGTGTTTTTGATTAAACAGCATTTTACGCACTTGCTGGTATAATAAATTGTGTCATCATTAACCATGAATTTAAAAGATAACTGTTGTCCCCTTCACAGCCACCCATCCAAGGGGGGATTCCTCATGAGAAAGTTGCCATAAATGAGTCGTGGCTTGAGCCTGAGTAATTCTGAGTAAAGACATGGGTGATTTTACTATTAGCATCGCAAATTATGTGTGTATACTTGTTGATTGAATGGGGGATGATGTATATCAGTTCCCTTGAGGTTGATGTATATCAGTGAAAATAATTCATTATGAATAATTTGAGTAAATGTGTACACTAGATGTATACCTATTTTTCACATTTTTGGACACCACAATGACTTCCTCGTGTGGTAATATTTTTCCTTCTAATTATGTATTGCAATAATAAAGAACTGCTACATTTGTGTAGATGAGAGGAGCAAAGTGTATGCGCATTGTGCACATGCTACATTATGGTTAAGCATGAGCCCTTATAATAGCATATGAATAACACGCCACTGACTTTAAACCAGGTTTTTCCTGGTCAGTGGCGGAATTGTTTTCGGGGACTGCAAGATAGCACCAGGGAACGTTTGCGCCGGAACACGCCTCTTCTTTTCGCTGAACCGCCCAACGAACACAAGTTCATTCCCTAATTTACCGACGGGCATCTGTAAAGGGAAAAGTCCCATATGCGTCGGGTGTAAGATAGGAATGATACATGCGTTTGTGTAAAAAGTCAATTGCGCTGGGTTTAGGATAGGGCCCACAGCCTTCTTATTGGATCGTGGGTCTACTTGCCTCAATACGGTGCAGTTGGCCACAGAGAAATTGTGCTCTTCGTTCACATGTCCCACTCTAGCCGGCCTCCTACACTTGTAGGTTGCAGTGTGGTTGCACGTGTCGCTGTAGATCATTAGAGCTCTGGTGCTAGTTATGTTGTGCGTCACAGTCATCCCGGACAGTATATTGTCCCAGCCCCTGTAAGTAAAGACAACGCCTTTTTCATTGATGCGACATAATTCAAACATTTTACCTTTCGCTGTAGCCATATACCAGGTAGTGAACATGAACCGGTCAGGATTTGAGTTTGGACAAACCAGTTTCAGGGGAGTAGCAATCGAGAAAGGAGACTCCTTGATCACTGAAGCTGCAGTGGTCGCGTCCAGCCTCTGGGCTGTAGCGACAACATCCTCAGGCTCAGTGATCATGCCTGCATCTCTGGGCACTGTGCTACTAGGTCTAATCGTCACATGCACGTGTGCCTCGGGTTGTGGCGTAGCAGAGCTTTGAAACCTTCTATCTGCAGACAGGGAGAAGCTGTACTGTCTCCGTCCATAAGGTACAGTCTTGGATCTGAGGTCTTTATTCTCCAGTACGGTGCAGTTGACCACAGAGAACTTGTGCAATCTCATCGCATTTCCCACTTTGGCAAAACTCCTACACTGGTAGTTTGCAGTGTGGTTGCACACATCACCATATATCATTAGAGCGTCGGTGTCAGTAACGTTGTGCATCACGTTCATCCTCCAGAAAGTATTCCCCCAGTCCTTGTTTTTTCGTGATGACGCCTTGTTGGTCGATGTGATACAACTGGACCTTCGGACCATTCACTGTCATCATTTACCAGGTAGTGCCAGAATAATGGTCAGGATTCGAGTTCGGAGAAACCAGTTTCAGAGGTGTAGCACTATGCACGGTGACCGCATGATGCGCCTCGGGTGTAGTCGTATCAGTGTTGGAAAACGGTCCCTCTGCAGACAGGAGCATAGTAGCTGATAGTGTAACAAGTAGATAGCTCAAGAGTGAAGTTGAAAATGCCATGGCGTGTCATAGGTAAGACTCAAGGATAATGTGGATGATACATACATTTAATATGAAGAGTCTGACAATGAAGACATGCCCCTAGACATCTTGGTTCTTTGTACTAGACCTCAGCTTTATGATGACAACACTCAATAAGGGGCAGGTTAGTGCAGAGAGGGTGACTGATACAGCAGCTATGAACCGACTGCGGTCTGTCACACGCTCGCACTCAACACATCTGGTCCCCTATGATTGGCCCGCTGTCTTGGCGTGTACTTTGTCAATGTATGTCCGCGCCGTGGCATCCATGGCGATGGTGTTCTGTAACATGGTCTCTCCTCGTTGTAGCAACTCAGAGGACTGAGCTGATCGGTTACGAACGCTAGCGAGGGACTAGTGTATTTTGGCCTCAGACAGAGAGTACACTGTTTAGAGTATCCTGGGGCTCTCTGTTGCCCGGACCAGGCTCAGGTCGCTCGTTGCGTCGATGCCACGCACTCTGCCGGATGCTGTCCTCAGCGTGTACGTGTCCGACTTGGGCTGGTAGCAGATAGGACCGAAGCACTGGGCGCCGCACACCACGGGGCACTCCAAATTTAGCTCACCTTTCTCGTTCACCTCACTCAATCACCTCACATGCGGAGACATGTGTAGGCACCGGAGAGCTCCCTGCAAGGCGAACATTGCTGCGTTGAGCTGGACGGCCGACGTGAATGCTCGTCCAGTTGCCCAGCAACTCGTTGACCTCACTCGTATTGGTGAGCACAGAGGCCGGCTGGTCGACTACGATAGGGTCCGCATGGAGGGGAGTGTACGACACCATGCTCGGAAAATGTTCCACTATGTTTGCCAGGGCTTCGTCGATCACTTTCCTGTCGTATCGCATCACATCCTACTCGGGAATCAGAAGCTGACACCTTACCTTGGTGTGACAGAAGTTTGACTACGGGCTCGGATACGCTCCAGTGCCGGTTGATGATATGCCTGTCCATGAGAGCAGCTAGATCGTTGAAGGCTACATCGACTGAGTTCATGGCCCAAGTGTACTCGAGTATGGCTGTTTTCAATGCGACATTAGCATCGCGCCATGTGCCAGTAGAGCACACGTGATTGCAACCTTGATGAGAATCTGGTAATCCTTTGCAGGCCACCTGAGAACACTCGGGGTAATCCACTTGGAACTCGGTCCAGTTGAACCTTAGATAGAAATGATCCTGTGCCTTGTAAGGTTCGGGATGTCCGCAAACCGTTTCGTGCCAGGACATGCCGGGTAGTATTACACTTTGACCTTGAGGACAATAGACACTGTGTAGGCGACAAGTCTCATTACCCTGATACAGCCCCAGAAAATACCCTCTCGGACACTCAGAGGCACATCGTCATCCTGCGGTGACCGTGTAAGGCACGGAGGGTTGTCCCAGAGGACACCGGCCAGCACAGACATAGTCCCTCTCCACTCTACGTGCGGGTCATTCGCGGGTCATTCGTTGCGGAGCAGTAGTCTACATTGGAACGGCAGTTGAATAGATTGCTTGTGTCCCCCCAAAAAAACTGAGGGCTAGATTTATCAAGCTGTTTGCGACTGTTTCTAGGCGCTAATTGGTCGCAAAGACGGACGTAACCGATGCGGGCTATTTACAAACCAGGCGCACTTGGGTAAAATCGCAGATTGCCTGCCACATGAGCGACAAGAGACAAGTTGCGCTTTCAATATGCGTTCGTGGGAGGGTCATGGGGAAAGTGGGAG
>JACXGM010028482.1:0-13998 GCA_016801145.1 Umbra pygmaea | reverse complement strand
TGATAGGGGCAGCCTATTGGAGATGGATGCAAACATTGCTGAAGGTCCATCCCCAGGAAATTTTGGACTAAGTAATGTGATTTCCTGCATTCTAGTGGATTTTTGAGTGGTCTGCTAAAGATGTGCAATACCTGAAATTACTCTGATACATGTTTGGAATCATGACTTGTACGGCCTTCTAGACTTGAGCTTAACATTCCACCAGAAAACTTGTGTGTGTCTAAATGCCTATGTACCACAATAAAGCCTTATTCATAGACTAGTGTTTAAAATTTGACCTACAGTAGGTAGGTTGTTTGATATTTTGATTAGAATGGTATTAAACAATTTTTTAACTGAAACCTAACCCATGTTGTGAATAATTGTATTCTTAAGAGCACTTAATGATTTATGTTCAGCTGAAAACGACAGAAGATTATTTAGGGAGGGACATTGTTCTTCATTCAAAGCCCACAAAATGGTCCATCAGAAACAAGTAAGTGCAACAAACAAAGTGCTTAAAAGTACTTCAACAGTACAACTTTTTCCAAGCATAAAACAGATTAATGCATTACAAAAAAAAATGAGGCATAATCAGTATCAGATGCAGATCAGAAGCTGGTTAAAGTCCTTGTCTATGATCTGTGGGCATGGTTATACTGGCCTGTGGCCTTCTTGGAGGCCTTGATGACCTCGGAGGGGGGCTCTCATTTGAAACAGGGCTCCAGATTGGCCATCTTTATGGTCATTATTGAGGACAGGGTGCCATCCAATGCTAGGCTGTTTCTTCTCTTGGTTTTGTTCAGTCCCACAACTGAAAACACCCTGTCAGCATCTGCATTTGCATGGGGCAACACCAGGACGAGCTTGGCGACGGCAGCAAGCCTCTCAAACTCTTTGGCTCCTGTCACCTATGGAAAATGCACCAAAGCACAATGGAAAAACATACCTTGATTTTTGATCAGATAAAACATGCATAATTTGCAACATGCATGACACATATATGCACGCAACAATTTTAAGCAACAGATGTAGCCAAACCACACCTGCCAAAAGGAAAGACAAAAAAACAAAAATGTTTACCTTAGGTTACCTGGTTGCCATTTCAGCCCAGAAGCTTTCCATTTCAGTTTGTCCTGCAGGGTATCATTGGCATGGTCTGAACATTTAGACAGAGCTGCCAACTCTCACGCTTTCGCCGTGAGACACACGCATTTGCCTGTTTTCACACGCACTCACACCACACATTCAATTTCTCACGCAAATAAATCCGGCCGAGACTAGTTTGTTCCTTTTTCAAACTCCCCGACGGTAGATGGCGCTGATGAGCGCCACTGAACCTTATGCGCTGCATCCAGAAGTAGCGACAGAAGAAGAGATACCATTACCGCGAAAGACAAGGGGAGAAGAAACGGTCACTACCTTGAGAATTCTGATGAGCTGAGACTAGGTATGTAACAATGAAATGTTGTCCAATTGAGTACTTCGGGCTAACCCAAGCCTACACTGCCCCTCCTCTACCACAAATTGTCCCACACTGTGTTTGCCGGATATACACAGCTGATGGACTAACTGGAACAACAGTGAGTGCGTAGGTTTCCCAAAGGATCTCTGTCTAAAACTCTGCTCACCTACCGGTGCTTGCCTCCAACACTACCACGGGCGGACCGTCCATTAAACGATGAGCAAAAAGTAGCATAACGTCAACTGTAACCGCCGTCGGCCCGCCAGTTCTAAGCTAGCTGGGTTGGGAGTTCAGCTCAGTAGGTGAAAAGTCATGTAAGTTAGGCTAATAAATCATGGTAAAAAAAACTTGAACAAATCGTTTTCCATTATTTCACATTATATTATGTAGGCTAGGACATGTTGTAGATGCCTTCCAAATGTACTGAAGTATTTCCAATCAATCAAAATCCTTGACTGTATGCCTCCACGTCCCACCCATGGATGTATTAATAACAGGATGGAATGATCTCATTCATTTCAACGGCCCAATTGAACAACTTTTTAAAATGATAGCTGAGCATACTGCACAGCCTCAGCTGAGCCTGATGACGTAGATGTGATGTGAGCAACGTCTCTGAAAGCGGTCATTTTTATGTTAGACGCGCCTGAAGAATCTGCTCCCATTTGCATAGACAGCATTCCCGAATCTTGCTCATGTAGAGACTTGAGACCATAGTAGAAATAGAGAAAGAAATATTTTGTTCCGATGGGCTTCTCCCTTGACTGTATGCCTCCATGTCCCACCAATTGTCTGCGAGCATCTACTGGAATATACGATAATTTCTCTACTGTGCGACAGGAAGTCACGTGGTTATGAGACCGGAACTAGCATACGTTTACAAAAATTGCTGATACGGGGCCATAACGTGAGGTACAAGGTATTGCAGCTTTTTATCCATAGTCCTGTTTCTTTAGAAAAAAACAATGGAGAAATAGAGTCTTTAAACGCTTCCGATTTCAATTTATTCGCTGTCAAAGTGACCCCTAAACTCATTGGAATGAATGGAATGCTAACGTGAGCTGATAGCCTGGTAGCATCTGAATCGCTACATTCAAGCCTCGACTTCCAGATGAAAAGCTACCGCCTTGGGTCCCACCGATTGTCTTCTTCTTCTTTTTCATTAGGGTTTAACGGCAGTTTGCATCCACATCGTTGCATTACCACCACCTACTGGATTTAACTTATTTGGTCATCCACTCCCCTACAGCCTCTTAAGTAGCCCTGTATCTTTCAAGTACCTAAATATATGCTTCCGTCCTCTTTCATCTAGCCCTCTGTCCAGAATATCTTTAAGCCTACACACCTCTCGTCCCTCCACCTGCAATCCTGCATACATAGCCTCTCTGTGTCGGATAAATTTCCTGCACGCCATCAGGACATGTTCCACTGTCTCAATCTCATTACACATACTGCACTGTCCAGTCGGGTGTTTTCCCAATACAGCTAATGTACCATTCAATCCACTATGTCCAATCCTCAGTCTACTAATCATTACCTGCTCTCTCCGGTTGGCCCCACTATTACTCACTCCCCCAACTTTATTTTGCAACATATACAGCCGTCTACCTTTATTTCCCCTATCCCAATACGCTTGCCACTGGTTGGAAATTTCCCTCCACACAATGCTCTTCCCTTCTGCCCTCGATAATTTAACATACTTTTCCACAGCTCCTTTCTTAACCGCCTCCTTTGCTAACCTATCCACCCTCTCAATGCCGGAAATCCCGGTATGCGCAGGTACCCACCTGAACACCACCGTTTTACCCTGGACAGCGAGCCTTGATGTCACACACAATATTTCATATACCAGCTCCTGGTGATTCCTAGCTGTACCTGCCTCGAGACTTGCTAGTGCCGACACCGAATCACTGCATATGAGCACTTGACTCTCCTTTGGTTCTTCCACCCATTGCATCGCGAATAAAAGACCAATCAATTCAACTGCATACCCACTCAGAAAGTCAGATGTTCTCTTACTAATTCCTGTCTGACAACTCGGGATCACCACCGCTGCCCCCGTCCTCTCCGTCACCATATCTTTTGATCCATCAGAAAAAACCTGTACAAAGCCTCCGTACCTCCTATCCTTAAGCCTATAGTATTTTCGTACCAGGTCCACTACTTTACTATTGTGCTTGACTTTCAGCAGCTCCATATCCACACTGGCACTATGCAACATCCATACTGCCACCACACTGTCGGACAAAACTCCACCCCTCGGACTTTCATCTGCTCTGCTACGTCCGACCCTACCCACCCAAAACTCAGCTTTTGCACTTTCCCCCTTTCCCAACAATTCTCCAAGACCCTTTTGGTGGGATGCCACTCATCATGGCCCCTTACATTGATCCAATAGTTCGCCATAAGCTGTTTCCTATGAAGCATTAATGGCATTTCCCCTGCTGCTAGTCCTCCTATCCAAAAAATCCATTATCCAGTTAAACATATTCCCTCTTATTCCAATCCTATGCAGCTTTAACAGCAGCCCCTCTGCCCACAGCATATCATATGCTTTCTCCACATCAAAAAACACTGCTACTACTGTCTCTCTGTTGACTTGGGCTTTCCTTACATCATCTTCTAGACACAAAACTGGGTCCATTGTGCTCCTACCTTTTCTGAACCCACTTTGATATGGCGCCACCATGCCTCTGCTTTCTATATAATGCACTAACCTGTCGTTTATCATACGCTCCATTAACTTACATAAATGAGATGTCAGAGCCATTGGTCTTTAATTCCCAGGCCTACCTGGTTGGGTCTTTACCTGGTTTCCTTATTGGCACAATTATTGCCTCTTTCCAACTCTCTGGCAGTCGTCCCTCCTCCCAAATTTTATTATACAACCCCAATAGCTTACCCAATCCTCCAACACGTATATGCTTTAACATACCATAGCACACCTCATCTTTCCCAGGCGCAGTCATTCCCGACCTTTCCAGAGCCCGTCTTAACTCCCCCATACCAAAAGGGACATTTATTTCATCATCAGCGACCCCATTCCGGCCTAGGGCCTCCCTATTGTCTGCTCTTGTTTCTGCCCTTCCCCTCCTTTTATCGTCTGACAGATTCGCCGAACTGTGCACCTTCACAAACGTATCAGCAATCAATTCAGCCTTCCCTTTATTAGTTACTGCCGCCTCATTCCCTTCCGTCAAAACTGGGTAGTGCCACATCCTTCGGTCTCCACCCATCTTTTTAATCATACCCCACACCTCTCCCACCTGCGTTGAACTGCTTAACGTATTACAATAGCTTCTCCAATGTGTTCTTTTTGTTTGCCTTATCATCCTTCTCACCACCGCCTGGGCTTGTTCATACTGTATCAAATGTTGGTAATTATGAGTTCCTTTTTACCGTTCTAAAAGCCTTGTTCCTAATTCTCACAGCTTCAGTACACTTATCATCCCACCAGGGCACTTTCCTCTTCTGACGCCCTTTACTTTTAGGAATGGATACTAATGCAGCTGAAATTATACTCATCTTAACATTGCTATCAAGTGCTTTTATTGACATTTCTCCATTACTCTGATTCAGACCCTTATCACTTGCCTGTATATATATATTAATATAATACCCTGCACCAGACCGGGTAAAGGAGATATTAATATTTACCCTGCACCAGACCGGGTAATGGTCGCTGCCTATAGTTCCTTCCTGATACACTGACCACTCGCATAACAGCGCGATATTATTAGTCACCAACGTAAGATCTAGTACAGACTCTTTGCCCACATTAATATCCATTCTCGTGCTACGGCCATCATTCAAACATACTAGTTTCTTCTTATCCAACATTTCCTCTATGACCCGCCCATTGCCATCCATTCTATCACTCCCCCACAACACGTTGTGCCCATTAAAATCGCCGCACCACATAACGTTCCTACTATCCTGCCCTTCTATCTCCTCAAACATAGTTACCTCCAACCTATTTCAGGGATTATAATAATTCACAATTACCAACTTCATTCTGTCAGTCCACACTTTCACAACCACATACTCCTCTTCACTCCCTATACCTAGTACCTCGTAGGGAATACCTTGCCTTATAAAAGTGATACACCCTCCAGCTCTTCCTTCCTTTCTGTCTTTTCTCACTGCCAGATACCCATAAAAAAACAAAATCCAGACTAGGCTTCAACCAGGACTCTTGAATACAAATGACGTCCGGTTTCTCACTCCTATTGAAAACAAACTGTTTAAAACATTGTCCCTTTGCCAATAAACTTCTTGCATTCCATTGTAGAACTAGCATTACACTGGCTATCAACCTACACACTCAGAGTCTTGACTGGACTGTCCCCTGAGGTCATCAATCACCTCCTCCCATTTTAACCCTCTCATACCCAAATGGTGTTTCGCTGCCTTCACAATAACCTGAAACCGTTCCATTTTAGACTTAATCTCCCAAGTCGCATTTATGACTCCCGCTATAAAAGTAACCAAATTTTTTTTCTCACGCCATTCCTTTTTCCTTTCTCTCTGCTCCTTAACTGCACCCAACTCAGCGCCATCTTCCCCCTCCTGTCGTTGCTGGCTTGCCATCATCTCATCTTGCCGCCTCATACGACACACTACTCCTCTCCCTTATCCTTTGCACCTCCAACTCCTTTTTCGCTGCTTCACAACCCCAATACGCAACACTATGGCTGCCCCCACAATTACAACACCTTGGTTTCACTCCCTCCTCACATTTCCCATAGTCATGATCTCCGCCACACCTTGCACACCTCCTCTTGCCCTTGCATACTCTTGCCACATGCCCAAACCCCTGACAATTGAAACACCTCATAGGCTTTGGTACAAACTCCCTAACATTATACCTCATAAATCCAAAATACACCTCCGCTGGTAGCCGCTCTCCCTCAAACTCTATCAAAATACCTTCAATCTCCCTTTTCTCTATTCCACTATTCAGTCTTGTTGCACTCTTTATTGCCTCATTCCTCACCTTCAGGTTCTCAAGCAGCACCTTCATATTAACACTTAGAGGAATCCCAAAGATCACCTCCTTACAGCCATTACCCCTCTTTTCCCCTACTTTTACAACCCGGGATACCTTCCCAACGCTAGTCAGTGCCTTAGCCTTTTCCACCTCCACCTCTGTAGTACAACCAATTAGCAAGTTACCATCCCCCAACACCCTCGCCAATCTCAATTCCCCCACTTGCCGCCTAAGAATCTGGGTCAACTTTGGAGGGTCAATCTTCTTTACTCCCCCTTCTCCCTCGAATCTCACCACCACATTAAACCCCCTTTTTCTTCCCTCTGCCCTCTCCTTCCCTACCGTCACCTGTTGTGCCCCCAGCGCTAAGTACCTCTGTCTTCCGTTTTTTACTACCACTCTCCTTCCTCGTTCTACCAACCACCTCTTCCCACTCACTATCCCTCGTCCCGCCTTCCTCACTCAACATACTCCCCTCATCGTCTTCCATCTCCTACCCTCAACCCCACCTAGAGTATGTAGAAAACAAGGTAGAAACACCGATACCGGACCTTACAGGCCGTCGGCCGGTCTTTCCACTACTTGCTTCCCACAGTACCCAACCCTACACCCACGCGCAAACAAAGAACCCCTCTCCAGCCCACGTACTCGGCACTTCTGCCTTAACTTTCTTCTCACCATTGTGTGATTGAGTCGCAATCAATTAACCACCTGCAGCCTGACCAGTAAACTACTCCTCGCTCTGATCGACAAGTCGACTCGTATGTCGTGACCCACCCCACCGATTGTCTGTGAGCTTCTACTGGAATATACGGTAATTTCTCTACTGTGCGACAGGAAGTCACGTGGTTATGAGACAGGAACTAGCATACGTTTACAAAAACTGCTGATACTGGGCCATAACTTGGGGTACAAGGTATTGAAGCTTTTTATACATATTCCTGTTTCTTTAGAAATAAACAATGGAGAAATAGAGTCTTTAAACGCTTCCGATTTCAATTTATTTGCTGTCAAAGTGACCCCTAAAATGAATGGAATGCTAACGTGAGCTGATAGCCTGGTAGCATCTGAATCACTACGTACTAGCCTCGACTTCCGGATAAAAGGCTACCCCCTTGGTCAATACAGTTGGACCTTCCGTTCCCCCTCCAGCACCCCCTCCCTTTTCCCCATCTCATACAGCTTATGTACACCACACTTTTCCAGCAAGCCTGCAGATGGAGCGTGCGCCAATTCCCCAAACAGTGAAATGATAGATTATAGAAAACCGCTTCGCATCGCAGACGATATTTTTTAAGTGCTTGTGCCGCCCCCACGTGTCATAAAAAAATTGCCGCCCCAGGCGGCTGCCCGGTTCGCCCGTGCCAAAAACCGCTATTGCTACCTATGTGTTATCTGTTCTATCAACCCGAGAAATCGCGGATCTGTTTGGTGAGTCACAAAGCATGATTCAGAGGAGATCGATCTTTCCTGAGAAATCGGTGATCTGTTTGGTGTGTTAACCAGCACAATTCGAATCTGAATGTTCTGATCAGAGGAGATCTCTAAATCATGCTTTGTAACACAGCAAACAGATCCGCGATTTCTCAGGTTGATAGACCTGACAACACAAATTTAGCGAGCAGTTTCCATAGGCAGACGTCCCGCACCTGTGCTTGAAGGCTCTATGACATCTTCCACACAAAAACAGTGCTCAATCAGCCTCTAACTAATTCAAACTTTGATATCTATGACTATATTTTGAAGGTCACTTATCCGCCTGAGTATTTCAAAAAAGTCTTCCATACGTGTGCTGTTCATTTGGTTTGAATCTGTGAGATAACCACGCCCCATTCATTTGAATATAACAAATGGATATTATGAAATGTGCCAATATGAAATAAGAGTGCCTTAAAATAAATAAATGTGGAATTATGAAATATAAGTCCCCTGAAATAAATAAAAGGTTTCCTTTGAAAAACACCATTGTGAAATAAAAGCAATTCATGTATTTTTTTAGACTGCATTTATATAGTTATATATTTATTGTGTCATTTATTTATTTCAGGACTTGTTTCATAGCCATATTTATTTATTTATTTATTTATGTATTTATTTATTTAATATTGACATAAATGGCTTTCCATAGATAAGGGCATTCCTTGCATGCAGTGGTGAGACAAGGTTGGCTTGACTTCTCAAGCTCTAGTGATTCCTTGTGGTGGATTGGGTGACTGGAAGTTCAATATTGTATGGATGGGCAATACCAAGAATTTCCTTTCAATCTGATACCACGTAATACCAAGGCTAGTATCCCAAAAATAAATACAGATACTGATACTGTAACATTATCTGGTTCTGCTTCTCACATTAACACACCTTCTAACTCTGGTAACTCTCAAGGTCCTACTTCCCATGAACGCATTCCCATAGCCCGGTCTCAATCACCAGAATTCTGAACACCTGCTCTCACCCAGTCTGTATAAAGCACACACAAGCCATTGCCTCTTCGGGAGGTATTGTAAGTAAATTCTTCATGCTGAGCATTTTATTCTGTATTCTGAATCTATGGTCTGATCTGTTTTGGAGAGATTTTGCCCACCGGATTATCCTTTTGTACTTTTGCCCTGGTTAAGCCTGCTTGATCTGAAATCTGCCTGTCTGACTACCCGCCTGTGTTTGGACCCTTGCCTGTACGATAACCTGTCCTGTGTTTTGACCCTTGCCTGTCTGAGAACCTGTCCTGTTGCCTGAATCAAGCCTGTCTGAGAACCAGCCCTGTTACCTGATCCAAGTCTGCCCTAAACACAGCCTATATCAACCTTGCCATCTGCATTTTATATCATTCAAAATAAATCCTATTATTATCAGAACCTGCCTGGAGTATATCGTTACAGAATACCTCGCCTTTTGCTAAGGAGATGGATCCAGAGGACCTACAGGCCCGGCTCACTCAACAAGAGGAAAGGCTTGATGAGCTTTACCAACTACTTCACCAATCCTCTGTCTCCTCTCTGCATCGAGGAGAACGGGTACCTCCGGCACCATCTCCACACATCTCCATGCCTTCCAAGTTTGACGGTACTCCAGGAAAATGTAAGGGGTTTCTCCTACAATGTTCCCTATATATACACCATCATCATCATCAATTTCACTCTGATACGCAAAAGGTGGCTTTTATTATTTCTCTCCTTTCCGGGAGAGCCTTGGATTGGGCTAATGCTATATGGTCTTCAGGGTCTGTTGATTTGAATTCTGAATCAGTGTTTCATAAACTTTTCAATGAAGTATTTAACCACCCAGCCACAGGACGCTGTGTAGGAGATCAGTTACTTGACATACGCCAAGGACAACGCTCTGCTTCCGATTATGCCCTGGAGTTCCGCACGCTGGCCGCCGGAAGTGGGTGGAGTGACTCTGCCCTGCTTGCTGTGTACCGTAGAGGCCTGTCTAAGGAGCTACAGACTGAACTCACGTGCAGAGGTGATCAAACTGACTTACAGCAATATATCACAATGTCAATTTCTATTGATAATCTCCTGGCTGACAGGAAACACCATAGCTCTCTACCACAGGGTCAAGTTCTTCCACCTCCTAGTCACCTGACCATACAAGAAATGGAGCCCATCCAGCTTGGACATTCTCCCTTGTCCACGCTAGAACGACAACGTCGGTATATGGAACGTCTATGTCTGTACTGTGGGAATAAGAACCACATCCTAAAGAGGTGTCCCGTCAGACCCCCTCGATCCGGATCCACCCTCTCACCATCTAAGGAACAGGTAGAACCCATCACGTCTATGAAATCCTTAAAACAACAGGTCAATTTACCTGTCACACTTACAGTTCAAAGTATAAGGATAAAAACAGATGGTTTAGTGGATTTTGGAGCTGCAGGGAATTACATAGACTGTAAATTAGCTCAAGATCTGGGTGTGGCATTAATTCCTCTCTCCCCTCCTTTAAGAATTAACGCATTGGATGGCCAGCCCTTAGGAAATGGGTATATCACGCATCAAACCGCTCCTATTTTCCTACATGTGGGAATCTTGCATTCAGAATCCATCCAATTTATGGTTTTGTCCTCCTCCAAGGAACCTCTGATTCTAGGCTTCCCATGGCTCAGTCAACACGACCCCATCATTTCCTGGTCTAAGGGAGAGCTCTTGGCCTGGAGTATGGCCTGTCATGACACATGTATTCCTACCCCATGTAGAGCAACATCTGTGGAGGAGTGCTACGCTAAACCAGCCACCTACATTCCACCTGTGTATGAACAATTCAAAAAGGTGTTTTCAAAGGAACTGGCCTCAGTTCTCCCTCCTCACAGACCTTGGGATTGCGCTATCGATCTTACTACAGACGTCACGTACCCTAAAGGCCGCATCTACCCTCTTTCATTGCCTGAGAAAGAGGCCATGAATGTCTATGTGGAGGAATCTCTCAAACAAGGGTTCATCAGACCCTCCACCTCGCCTGCGGCTTCAAGTTTCTTCTTTGTGGAGAAAAAGGATGGAGGTCTTCGCCCCTGCATTGATTACTGGGCCCTGAATAACATGACCATTAAACACCGTTACCCGCTATCTTTAATTTCTGCTACCCTGGAACAAGTCGGTCAAGCCTCAATTTATACAAAATTGGACCTCCGTAGCGCATACAACTTGGTGCGCATCAAAGAAGGAGATGAGTGGAAGACTGTCTTCCTAACTCATAAGGGTCATTATGAGTACTTAGTCATGCCCTATGGCCTCACCAACGCCCCTGCAGTCTTCCAGTCCTTCATGAATTCCATTTTTCAAGATATGATTGACTGTTATGTTGTTGTCTATATCGATGACATTCTAATCTTCTCCTCTTCCTTGTCAGAACACATCAAACATGTCCAAATGGTCCTACAGCGCCTTCTTGACAACCACCTGTATGTAAAGGCAGAGAAGAGCTTATTCCATGTGTCTACAGTGTCATTTCTGGGCTTTGTTCTTACCCCAGGAGGGGTCCATATGGATGAGGAAAAGGTAAATGCTGTGCGTAACTGGCCACTTCCTCGCACTGGTAAGGATCTACAAAGATTTTTGGGGTTTGCCAACTTCTACCGAAGATTTATAAAAAATGTCAGTACTGGCTGCTCCATTACATACCTTGTCCAATCAGAACCCCAAAATTGACCTGGAAGGAAAAGGATCTTGCAGCCTTCCAAGCCCTAACTCACCTGTTCACTTCTGCACCTATATTGCAACAGCCCAACCCGGCCCTGCCTTTTACTGTAGAGGTGGATGCCTCTGAAGTAGGAGTAGGGGCCGTCTTGTCCCAGCGCTCTGGACCAGGCACCGAACTACATCCCTGCGCGTTTTTTTCACGGAAGTTGAATCCAGCACAACGCAATTATGACGTTGGTAGCTGAGAGCTGTTAGCCATAAAATTGGCACTTGAAGAGTGGCGTCATTGGTTAGAGGGAGCCCGCCATCCCTTTCAAGTACTCACGGACCATCGAAATCTGGAATATCTTCAAAAAGCCAAACGGCTCAATGCTCATCAGGCAAGATGGTCTCTCTTTTTTAACCGGTTCCGATTTTCTGTTTCTTACATTCCAGGAAGCAAGAACATCAAGGCAGACTCCCTCTCCCGTCAGTTTCAACCCTCAATGAAACCCGCTGTTCCCGAACCTATCCTTCCTGCCACCTGTCTGGTAAGACCTATACGATGGGACATCGATGTATTGATTAGAGATGCTTTGGTTGCAGACCCTGCACCGCCTGAAACACCTCCAGGAAAGGAGTATGTTCCAGCCATTATTCGTCCCCGTCTACTTCAGTGGTGCCATACATCGTTGGGCACAGGACATCCTGGTGTAACCCGAACCCAACAACTCCTGTCCCAGAAGTACTGGTGGTCGTCTCTACGAGAAGACACTTCTGACTTCGTCCTGTCGTGTCCAACCTGTGCCCAGTCAAAAACGCCCCGCCAGTTACCTGCAGGTAAACTACTTCCCTTGCCAGTACCACACAGACCCTGGTCCCATATTGCTGTTGACTTTGTGACTGATCTACCTGTTTCTTCTAATTACACCACTATACTGGTCATTATCGATCGGTTTTCTAAGATGTGTCTTCTAATTCCTCTTAAGCAATTACCTAATGCCATGGAATTGGCAGAGCTTATGTTTTTGAATGTCTTTAGGCAATATGGCCTACCAGAGAATGTTGTGTCAGACAGGGGTCCACAATTCACCTCGAGGGTGTGGAAATCTTTCTGCGATCGACTTGGAGTCTCCGTCAGCTTGACATCCGGTTACCACCCACAATCAAATGGTCAGACAGAACGCCTTAATCAGGTAATTGGCACTTTTCTCAGGCAACAATGCTCTTCACATCCACAGGACTGGAGCAGATTCCTCCCTTGGGTCGAATATGCACAAAATTCTTTGATTCATTCATCCCTTGGTATTACACCTTTCCAATGTGTGCTGGGCTATCAGCCTCCGTTATTCCCATGGGATACTGAGCCGGCTCCTGTGGAAGCAGTGGAAAAATGGTTCTCCCGCAGCTCTCAGGTCTGGGATTTCGCTCACCAACACCTTCAGAATGCATCCCGGATTCAACGGAGCAACGCTGATCGGCGGAGACGTCCCACGCCCCTATTCCATCCTGGCCAACGTGTCTGGCTTTCTACCAGAGACATTCGACAACACCTGCCCTGTAAAAAGCTCAGTCAAAGGTACATTGGTCCATTTAAGATTACTCGCCGAATTAACCCAGTTACCTACCGTCTGCTGTTACCACGCCAGTACAGGCTTTCCTCTTCGTTCCATGTGTCCCTGTTGAAGCCGGTGCGCTACAGGAGGAGACAGGGCTCCTTACAGTACCTGGTAGACTGGGAGGGGTATGGCCCAGAGGAAAGGTTGTGGATTCCTGCGGCTGACGTTTTGGACCCTGGTCTTGTTGCTGCATTCCATCGTGACCACCCTGGTGATCCTGCTCCTCGACCCAGGGGTCGTCCGTCCTCTCGTGCGTCAGGAGCCGCCCGTCGAGGGGGGGGTCCTGTAACATTATCTGGTTCTGCTTCTCACATTAACACACCTTCTAACTCTGGTAACTCTCAAGGTCCTACTTCCCATGAATGCATTCCCATAGCCCGGTCTCAATCACCAGAATTCTGAACACCTGCTCTCACCCAGTCTGTATAAAGCACACACAAGCCATTGCCTCTTCGCGAGGTATTGTAAGTAAATTCTTCATGCTGAGCATTTTATTCTGTATTCTGAATCTATGGTCTGACCTGTTTTCTGTTTTGGAGAAATTTTGCCCACTGGATTATCCTTTTGTACTTTTGCCCTGGTTAAGCCAGCTTGATCTGAAATCTGCCTGTCTGACTACCCGCCTATGTTTGGACCCTTGCCTGTACGATAACCTGTCCTGTGTTTTGACCCTTGCCTGTCTGAGAACCTGTCCTGTTGCCTGAATCAAGCCTGTCTGAGAACCAGTCCTGTTACCTGAATCAAGCCTGTCTGAGAACCAGCCCTGTTACCTGATCCAAGTCTGCCCTGAACACAGCCTATATCAACCTTGCCATCTGCATTTTATATCAT
>JACXGM010028481.1:0-14044 GCA_016801145.1 Umbra pygmaea | reverse complement strand
AAAAAGGGTGGTTACACCAGTAGACATACCAGACGTTTGACTTGGCAGACATGATTCCCCATGTTAATGGAAATATTCAGAAATGCCATGTTTCTCTATTATTATTTGGTATTAAAAAATACTTGTTTAAGATTATGCCAATATATTTCAGAGGGTGTTTAGAACATCATTACACATTTTTTCAACAACTTCTATTCTTAATGCGTCATTTTTATGGTTACACCATTTAGACAATTTTGCCCTTATTCTCTCAATATCATCTCAAAACTTAATAAAATCAGGGATTTCAAGACAGGGCCCCAAAGAAATAGATTTTTTAAAGTAAATTATAGCGTTATTATGAAATTTTCTCATTTTTAAAGTTATTCAAACCTCAGGGACAGAAAAAAATGAGCGGCACATCTTTCACCCAACTGTAATATCTGGTATTATGCCTATTGCTGACAACAAATTTATCAGGCAACATATTCATGAAATCAGCTATGGTAATATATGGCATAGTAATTGAATTTCCCTATATTTTATTGGTTTGCTTATTTCTGGCTGGCTTATTTTTAGGATTGTTTGGAACAATGAGTGAAAAACTTTCAAGTGACACTCAACCTCCTAGTTCCTCCACTAAGTTTCAGACGGGTAGGATACATGCTATGGAGCCGAGTTGCATATGCTTTAGTAAATGTTGTCTTCAGTTTATTATAATTCCGTTTGACAGGAATTGTGTTGGACATAATAACAGCAGCATTTCATTCAGGTTCAAAATTGATTGAAAAGGAACAATGCATATTTCATCCTGGCCATGGAACAACCACAAACTATTGTGAAGAGAGCTGAGCCAGAAGGCAAAGCTCTCGATCTACCGGTCAATCTTCATTCCTACCCTCACCTATGGTCATGAAGGCTGGGTCATGATCGAAAGAACGAGATTGCGTGTATGT
Organism: Umbra pygmaea; assembly: GCA_016801145.1. Taxonomy (NCBI): domain Eukaryota; kingdom Metazoa; phylum Chordata; class Actinopteri; order Esociformes; family Umbridae; genus Umbra; species Umbra pygmaea. Next base: position 13,109 of record JACXGM010028481.1, on the reverse strand, counting down.
GGCCCAAATGCTGTTTTTTATTCAGGAAGGTGGGTGGTGTTAGGAATAGGGTGAGAAGCTTAGTCATCGGGAAGATCTCAGAGTAGAGTCGCTGCTCCTTTGCGTAGAAAGGAGCCAGTTGAGGTGGTTTGGGAATCTGGTAAGGATGTCCCCTGGGCGCCTCTCTAGGGAGGTGTTTCAGGCACGTCCAGCTGGGAGGAGGCCTCGGGGGAAGACCCAGGACTAGGTGGAGAGATTATACTGCATCTCCACACTGGCTTGGGAATACCTCAGGATGCCCCAGTCAGAGCTGGTTATGTGGCCAATAAAAGGAAAGTTTAGGGTTCCCTGCTAGAGCTGCTGCCTCCGCAACCTGACCCCGGATAAGCGGTCGAAGATTAGATGGGAAACCCAGAAGTGTTCTTTTGACCACAAATTAAGCACCAATTGAAAATAAAAATAAAAAACAGCATACACTAATGGTGAATCAATTTTACACATGCCATGATTCATTGATTATCTTAGTAACATGTTGTATTTGTTTTCTTCAGGCCACTGATTGTCATGGAGAAGGAACCAATTATACAGAATGCAGAGGATAGAAAATATTTGATATCATTAGTAGCAACAGCCAATCCAAGTCCAGAGATGCGTCAAGAATGACTTGGATTGATCATGTGCCCTCAGAGATTGAAAGTGGAACAGCAACCTGAGCCTGCCATCTTCTAACAATAAAATGTTCTAATACGGATATCATTAAGTGATTCCATGGAAGGGCTCCTCTCTCCTGTCAGCAATGATAAGAATGACTGGCTTAAACTGTTCAAAGAAAACTTTACAGGAAGGTGAAATCTCTAAACTTAAATGTGTCCATTTTTTGTGTTTCTTTCGACAATAGTTCTGAAGATTGTGTAACCTAATTGTATGTGTACCAGTGTTAACTTAAATCTACTGATTGTGCATACTTAACGAATTTGTAAAAATTAAGATCTTGACTCTTTTTACCGCAATGTAATTCCTCACGAATTACTATAAAGTAATTCTATAAAGTCGCTACATTGCAGGACAGTGGTTCGGGCCTGACTATGGCTTCTCTGACTTTCCCCAGACATCCTGCATGAGGCAGCACAAATTGGCATAGTGCTGCCTGGGATTTGGGTTAGATAAATCAGATCATTTATCCTGCCATATCGTTCTCCAGCAATTTCATGATTACAGATCGGTAATATATTGAAAAATAATCTGTGGCTGGGCTACATGTGGTTGGATGACCACAGATCTGTCCAAGGATTTGCAGAGCTGCCGACAAGGCAGGGTTTGTGGGAATTGGGAAGGGAGTAAAGAACATTCTGAAGTATTACTGATTTTGCCACCGCTATGTTTATTTTGGCTCCCAACAATAAGTATAGAAAGGAAAATAAATGAATTCTTCCATTTTTTGCATATTGATGTATAATATGTGATTCCCAAAGAAACATATTTGGCATCATATTACTGACAATAACATATGTGATATAGAAGTCCATTCTGATACGACTGACCCGGAGTGTCATGGCGCCAATTCTGACCTTTCAACTGCCTCTACTTAACCTCATCCAGTCGCACTGGTGGAGCTGGAATCTCATCTCGTGTCGCATCTGAAGGCTTTCTGAGTAAACAAAGCCGTGGCAAAATCAGTAATACTATAGAATGTTCTTTCCTCCCTTCCCAATTCCCACAAACCCTGCCTTGTCGGCAGCTCTGCAAATCCTTGGACAGATCTGTGGTCATCCAACCGCATGTAGCCCAGCCACAGATTATTTTTCGCACTGTTCATCCAAAACAGAAGCCTTTAGTAGGATCATGCATGGGATGATTATTTCCGCGAAGTATAAGGACAACAGCACCTATACTGCCTGAGGAAATTGTACCACTTTCATATAGATAAGACCATGATGACATTATTTTAGCATGCTTTTATTGAATCCATCATATCCTTTTCCTTAGTGTCATGGTTTGGGTGTCTTTCAACTAAGCACAAGATTCACCTAAATCAAATTGTAAGTGTAGTGGTTTTTACAGTAAACAGTAATACATGCAAGAAATAATTATTATAGAAATATTTAATTGGTATTCTAAAAAGTAAATGGAATGTCTTTTCATTTACCAATATCTGGAAATGTGTCACAGTTGTGAATGTCATGTTTGGACTTTTTGAATGGGATTAAACCTGTAGGATAATATAATGTCATTATAATTACAAATAATTATGTGTAAATGCAGATACTGAATGGTTAATAACCAAAATGCAAAAAACCTTCTGTTACTCTTGTCTTAGGGAATGAAAGAAACAGACTGTTTAGATAGGGGTTGGTCAGTTGGCCTTAGGCGTTTTGTAAACATCTGGCCATTTAGTTAAGATAGGAAAAGGCCAGGAATGTGCTTTGGGTCAGATGTCAGTTAATCTGTGTTCAGCATAGGTCGAGAGGGTCACTTTGGACAAAGAAGAGTAGACTTCATGGCACCGGAGTCAGGAGTAGGATTAGTGAGTTAGAGTTGAAGAAAAGAGTTTCATCCTGACTAGTCTTAGGAATTTAGACTTTATGACACCGGGATGGGCAGTGGGAGAGTAATTATTTGTTTGAAGGATTTAGCCAATCAGGGAAGAGGGGAGGTGTCAAGGTTTGAAATATAATGCTTTGTAAAAGATGTCGTTCTTCTCTTTGTCCTATTTGAGAATGGAATAAACACCAGCACTGTTTCGTGAGAAATAGTGTCTAATTTGCTCTTTTTACAAATGCTCATGTCTTTCTTTGATTAATAATTAGATACTACATAAGATGGTCAAGTAAGCCGACTGGTGAGTCCCAGCTACACATCACATTCCTGTATGCTAAACAACTACAGTGGATAGTTACGACCATCTTAGTAGGTGGCCTACACCCTTTGAATAGGGAATTTCAGTATCTTCTCTCTGGAAGGAGGCTTAGGGTCCCTGTTTGTAGAACTAAAAGATTTAAAAACAGTTTTGTCCTAGCGGCACTCACTCTCTTAAACTGTAGAATACCTGCACATAACGTACTTTGGTCATGTACTACATGTAGCTGTAAAATTTCTGCATTTAACTGCACAAATCAATGTGGCCAGGCACTGTTTTGTACTCAGTGTTTTTGAACTGTCTGTTTAATGTTTTAAATGTTTAATGGTATGTGGTGGTCTATAATTATTTAAGGATGTCCTGCCTCTTATACTGTAAATCTAGTTTACCTATGGGTACAAATAAAGTAACCTGAACCTGAGACCATTTAATCTTGGACATTATGGCTGCTCTCGCTATCCAGATGAAAACAGCTATTGATGCAGCTCTGGCCCTGTCACAATGGTGCGTTTGTTGTAGAAGGAGGGAGACCAGACAACGAGAATCTTTCTGTGGTTGGTTTTACTGAACACTGTTGCTGAGTTAACAGATAACACTGTTTGCTGAATGTTATGGGTAAACAAGCATGTGAGCTGCACACGATACACTATAGTTTTACTATGCTCTTTCGGCGGCATAGATTGTGCTCAACTATACAACGTACGCTTGGCTCAAAACACAGAAGATATATAGAGTACTTACGACCCGTAGTGGGGAAAGTCCAGCAACAGCAACACAGTGATGTCCAAATGTGAATAATCCACACAGAATCAATGACAAAAATGAATGCCTAGCAGTGCACTCCTGATTCACCAGAGCCTTACATCAACAGTTTTGACCTGTTCTGGGAGAGAAGAAATCTCTAAGAGGGACGGGATTCATCTAAACAACTCTGGACTGCGAATGCTTGCAGGCCACCTCAAATACAATACCTCCATTCTTCCATATTTCCAACAAAGAGGGAAATAGGAGAGTATTGCTGTTTATTTCTATCAGGCTGATTTCTAAAAAAAACTAAGGAAAATAGTGGGCGAAATGGATGAACTACTTGCTATAAAACAGTGATATCATGCAAACCGTGCCACCAATGTGAATGTTATTAGCTTGTGTCATGTTTTTTTTTGTAAAATTCAGATGGACAGATATGTTACAGTGCATGATGACTTTAGGTAAATTTGTACCCAAACAATAATTGATAAGAACAATGTTGTGAATTCAATGACAACAATGCCTATTACTGTTTTGACTAGAACAAGGGCAAAAAAAATCTACCCAGTTTACTCCCACCCTATAATCTCTTTGTAACCAGGCCAGTAAAGGGCTTAGCCAAAATTGAGCAATTTACCAAATCGACAACGTCACCTTAGGACTTTCACCCAGAGTTTAATCTTTAATTTAATATTAGTTAGTAGCAATCCGGGGATTCCCACTACGCAGGCAACCCCACCTAAATGATCAGAGACGAGGTTGATATAGCAATTAAAAATGATTTATAATAAATAAAAAAAGATAATGTTCATTTGGACGTAACTATAACAATAAGTTAAAACAGACCTAATGTAATAAAAACATGCAATAAAAACATGAAACAGCTAATTATACAACACACAATGAGAGTTTCGTTAAGACTGGTAAAACAACAGTCACTATTTAAGGGGTTGCAGTGATCATCAGGGGTGGATTATATAACCAACAGTAAGGACTACAAATAAACACCACATGCAACAAAAATCAAGATAAACTCAAATAACACACTAAAACAATGCAATGTCACCAGTAACATGAGCCAGCTATAAGTTGCCACCCCTACAAATAATGTAAGCAATCACTAGGTTTCAAACACACATGTCAGATTAAAAACAAACAACACCTCATGCATGATCACCTTCTGCTCCGTACAGGCACAAAACCCAATCATAACAATTAACAAACAGGATAGGGTTCCAGTATAAGTTCCGATAAGTTAAAATATAACACAATTATTATTATTATCATTAACCTAAATGGTCAAGGGTAGACTCTGACTAGGCAAAACAGCAGCGGCGCCGGTGTATTACACAGACAGAAAAAAACAACAGTCAAGGTTTGTTCTTGGCATGGAAAGACATACCGTCAAAGTCAGAATCAAACAAAACAAAATTACCTTCGAGCTTACTGTACGGACCTTTATTTCCGTGTACCTCACGTGACGTCTATGTTACCTACCGGTTACATCTTCAAACCTATTAAACATCCCCAAACACAAAATAGCTTTGGAAAAGGTTCTAACAAAATCAGCACTACTAAATATTAGATCACTAACTAACAAATCTTTCTTAATTAATGATCTCATTGTCAACCATAAACTTGATTTCATGTTTTTAACAGAAACCCGGCTAGTTGAAAATAGCAATCCAACACTCATCGAGGCGAGTCCGAAAAATTATACATTTATTTAGTCAGTGAGAAAAGGTAGACGAGGGGGCAGAATAGCTGTGATCTACCATGAACATTTTTGTTGAACAAAGATTGATCTGGAAGAGTTCTCATCATCTGAATATTTGGCTTTCACTCTCAAAGCAGAAATACCAGTGTTGATGTTAACAATCTATCGGCCACCAAAACAACTTCCAGCCTTCCTAGCAGAATTCTCTGAAATACTGTCACTGACTGTCATCAAACATGATAAAAGTCGCTATGGCATTTATGAACATCCTGCATATTTTTTATCTGATTCAATAGGTCACAGAACAAACACGTACACATGGAAACACTGATTTAGTGATAACAAAAGGATAACATATAGAAAATCTTTCTGTGACAAATGTCTCCCTCTCAGACCACTACTTTGTATTTTATGATGCACACCTATCTGAAACGAGGAATAAGGAACAAAATGTAGTCAGAAAACAATACTTAAATGAAGCAGCAGAGCAAAACAACCGTACATACCAGAATTTCTCCCCAATTACTTTCTCAGGAAACTATTTTAAAAACCTGAATTACGTTATATGCCAACATATTTAGGGTTTTTACGTTTTAACTGCACGTTTTGTTATTAAGCTATATTTGTACTTCAATTACTTTGCTCCGGTACATGTCGTTTAGCGGATTTATGCGAGAACATTCCACACATTCCATGGCGTTCAAAATTATATTGCAACATTCACAGTTAAGGTTAGGTAGAAGGATACTAACGGTTAAGGTTAGGCATGAGGTTACTAACGGTTAAGGTTAGATATGACGTTACTGAGGTTAAGGTTAGAATTAAGGTTAGGGTTAACATTACAAAAACCGCTAATCGCGTGTCTGCATGACACAAGCAATGTAGAACAAAACACACACAAAGTGCCAGTCTGGATTTGAACTCGCGAACACTGGCATGCAAGTCGCGCATTTATACGCCCATTATACGCCCATCCATCATCCCCGACCTCCACCCTAGCAAAAACTACGCTATTTACATGCTACGTCATGATCTTCATATGTTCATATTTAACGTTATTTGAGTGTTCAATTTAGTTCCCTACAAACGTAATTGACCCTCTCATGCGTTCATATTTCACATATTTTGGTTTTACAAAATAGTTCCCTCAGAATGTATTTCATGTGATTTAGGGCTGGAGCAAAATAACACTTGGGTGTTACCAAAAAAAGCACACCACCACATTCTACGCTTAGCTTACTTAATTGGGCCGGAAAAAATTGTAAGTAGTCTCTTTATACAAATAGTGCAGATGTAGCAGGTTGATTGGTCACTATGATTTCAATCACACTCACTCTTTTACCAATTCGGAAGTAACTGCATGTTATATAGGCAAGGGGTTTGTCCTCTTGACACTCTCGATGATTGGTTGCCGAAGCCACACTTCTGCTCTGTGTCCTCCCGCTTTCGCTGCACGATTAATGGAATTCAACAGGTAATGCAGTTTTGTTAAGTCCCTGTAGACAGGGGCGTCGGACTGGGGGTAAAACCAATACTGATTACCAGGGCCCAAGGGGAGAGAGGGCCCTTGAAAAGTCTGGAATATATGGGGTTGAGGAACATGGGGGCCCATCAGGACTGCCTACGCATAGGGCCCAGGATCTTGTGCTACACCCCTTGCCTATAGGCCTCTTTTTGTTAGGATGGGCATTAATTCATGCAGTGTCTCCCTGTCACAGACCCGACTCCTATAGAGTTGAGTCTTGCTGCCGGTAGGTTGGGCAACTCTTTTTTTTCTCTTGGATATTCTTTCTCCCTCAGTTGCTGAGTGCCGGAGTGTTCACGTGTGATTGGGGTGATCCTCCCACAACGACTGACCCCCTACCCCCACTGGTAAAGCCCCCCACTGATTCTCCCCCAGTTCATATCTATCATGTATATGGTATTTTAGTGGCATTTTATAATTGAGGTTTTGAGTAATTGTATCAATAAAATCATTGCCTTTTACTGGAACTACGTCTCTGGCTTCCTGAATAAGTTGAACCTGTGTGGTTTTAGTATTTTGGTGGTTTAATAATTGAGCTAGCCAAATCCTATTGTCAGGGTAAGATTCCCCGGGTTGCATTGCATGTGTCTTCTGTGAGTCTGGGCATTGGGCAGGCCAAAAAGGCGTGCTCCCCACCATTCAATCCTCTTCACTACGCCACACAGACAACCATATATTAATCATTCAGTTCCAAAAATGACCAAATTAATTTTCAAACATATAAAAATTCAAAGGCACAACAAAACATTTTCAAAATCAGTTCATTTCACCAATTTTATATAAAGAAATATGTCTAGCATAAGTTAATGGAAACAATAGGCTATATACTGTGCAATTGTATTCCTAAAATGTTGTCCCTAACTAGCAAACCATACGTCCTATCTAACATACAGCACATACAACTTCACTCACACAAAGACACAAACATCAACCAGAGTCCAGGATTACACACCACTCTGTTCTCTCTCTCTCTGTTACACATACGCACACACACATACACACTTCTGGGCTCTGCCCGATGTTTACATACTGGAGATCGAAGCGTGCAATATCAAAACTAAGCAATCTGCTATAGTTGGTCTGATCTTGACAGACCAAAAACATATTATATACTAGTAACATGAATCAAACGAACTAGGACTATAGTAAAGCAAAGCAGGCGCGCAGGCAATGCGAACACATGACAATCTTTCACTTTCTGTATTTCTCTCTTGCTAGCAAGTGCACCAAACATAATTCAGTAAACACCAAAAGTTATATGTTTGATTAAAATACAGCAGAGCATTAAACTGACCACACATATTGAAAACATCCTACCTTTTATGCAATCCCTCATCTATTCCTCATGGGCGATTCAAACTATACTTATTGAACAGTCGTGTATGTAGGGCTGCTAAACAATTTAGTTTGCAATAAATACAAAATATATACACGTTTCTGGACATATACACTACTAGCCTATTTATAATTTGTTCGAATCCGTAGCAGAAAGTAGCTTCGGTTTATATGGGATGTTGCTTGACATTTGGGTACAGACACGCGGTATTCAGAGGCATAGATGTGTGTGCTGCAGGTGCGAGCTTAATTGCTTCACTGTCCAATCAGATCAGAGGATGAACTTTATCTGAGCGCATGATCTGAGACAGTTTGTCTCCAGCACATCAACTTGGGAAATCCTCACAGGAGAGCAAAGAGTGTTATGAATAAAGCACTGCATAAATTGCCTCCTAAAAATAACACTTCAGATTTGGAGAAATCTCACAGCACACTTGGGGAGTCCTCACGGCCAGATGCGGATTAATGCACAGGCTTGCTAGGCTGCAGCCTAGGGGCCCCACATGTGCAGGGGCCTCGGATTGCCCAACCAAATTTTGTTTATTTTAAATTTACTGCAGCGTGAACAAAAAAAGACCCTAATAGCTTGTTTGCATATGACGTCAAGTCACTGCGTTGCCATGGCGCGAATTACAGATGGAGGGCATGAAGTGATTTGCTACATTTAGGAAGCACTATAACAAACTAAAAAATGCCTATGTTTTGCGTTGTATATGGTTGCTCAAATCGATCAAACCAAGAAACCACAAGGAGTTTTTGTTGTGTACCAAAGGTTGTTGTTCATAAGGGGGAAAATGCCAGAAAAATGCTGGAAGAAATGGCTTGTAAACCTACGTCTACGGACTGCGGTCAACCTAGCCGACACTCGAAAATCTACAGTCAATCTAGCCGACACTTGAAATTCGGATGCGCGGGTATACAGGAACTTATGGGATAGTATTCTGATGAGTGCTTTTGTGTCGGAGAACAAAATTACATTTCACTACGCGGCTAATGCATTCGCTTGGTTATGTATTTCTGTACATTACACCCTACAATCAAATAATTTCTTTATCATTCCACTTGGTTTATATTAATATAAGTCCCCTCTATATGTACACCCGGTATGGAGTAGTTACTGCAGCCTTTTGAAAAAATTCACATGTAAAAGTACAGTAGTGGACCCTATGGATATTTGAATGGTGATATTTTGAAGGGACATTACAGCCTGAAGTCTAATAATTTGTTTATGCTTCCACTTGATATATATTAACATATGCCCCCTCTATATGTACACCATGTATACAAAACTTTTGAAAATGTGAAATTTGAAAACTTCAGGAGCTATACAAAGACTTTGCTACATAATTCCAGACAATAACTGATATACTTGACTACAGGATATCACTGACTACCCTGATACTGAAAAGGAAACATTTTTACTGTGTAATTTGAGAGATATTTCAAAGTAAAAGCCCACATTTCTACTGCAAAATGACTCTAAATGTCAAACTGGAGGAGCAATAAAAAGACGTTGCTCCATAATTCCAGACAATGACTGATATATTTGAGTACAGAACATCACTGACTAAACCCATGCTTAATATGAAACATATTTACTGTATCATTTTGGAGATAATTAGAAGAGAAAGCCCACATTTAGACTGCAAAATGACTCAAAATGTGAAACTGGAGGAGCTATAAAACGACTGTGCTCAATAATTTCACACAATTAGTAATATATTTGAGTACAGGACATCACTGACTATACCCAAGCTTGATATGAAACATTTTTACTGTATCGTTTTGGAGATAAATCAAAGTGAAAGCTCACATTTCTACTGCAAATGACTAAAAATGTCACTGGAGGAGCTATAAAAAGACTTTGTTCCATAATTCCACACAATGACTAATATATTTGAGTACAGGACATCACTGACTACACACATGCTTGATATGAAACATTTTTACTGTATCGTTTTGGAGATAATTCGAATAGAAAGCTCACATTTCAACTGCAAAATGACTTGGAATGTCAAACTGGAGGAGCTATAAAAATACTTTGCACCATAATTCCACACAATGACTGACCTTCTTGATTACAGGATATCACTGACTACACCCATGCTGAATATGAAACATTTTTACTGTATCGTTTTGGAGATAATTAGAAGAGAAAGCTCACATTTCGACTGCAAAATGACTCAAAATGTCAAACTGGAAGAGCTATTAAAATACTTTTCTTCATAATTTCAGACAATGACTGATATATTTGAGTACAGGACATCACTGACTACACCCATGCTGAATATGAAACATTTTTACTGTATCGTTTTGGAGATAATTAGAAGAGAAAGCCCACATTTCGACTGCAAAATGACTCAAAATGTCAAACTGGAGGAGCAATAAAAAGACTTTGCTCCATAATTCCAGACAATGACTAATGTATTTTAGTACAGGACATCACTGACTACACCCATGCTTGATATGAAACATTTTTACTGTATCGTTTTGGAGATATTTTTAAGTGAAAATAGGGTACACAAATTCAAACAAGTCTGAATGTTGGCAACATAGATCTGAGCGGTTTAAGTACACTAAAGCCATTCGTTGTCCAACCCACAAACGCCCATTTTTACAACCTAATGCAAATTCCTTGTCCAACCCACAAACACCCATTTTTAACAACCTAAAGCCCTTCGTTTTTAAATTGTGAACTATTTTAAGGTATTATAACCTAACCTTTATATTATACCTAAATAAACATAAAAACTCATTGTTTTTGTTTTCAGTGGAATTTTTTTAGCATCTTACATCTACAAGTCTGTATCAGCCACACAAATCTACAAGTATCAAACACTTTAGTGAAAACTTTGTGTGAACTGGTACTTGGCTGGCTAAAACATCTTAGGTCTAGAATACAAACCCTGCTTTAGATATTGTATGTTTAACAATTAGATGAAATAAGTTTGCTTTGAAACATCCTGCCGTATCCCATGTTTCAACTGATCAGGAATAAATTAATAAAATACCTTACATTTCAAATTAAAGTCTGGTGTTTATGTGAAACCGAAAAAATGACAGCTTTTTGGTTATTAACCATACACTTCAGAACAACGTGAACACAGTGTTGGAGCAAATTGTCTGTTTTGCGACCTTTAGCAAAAACAATCCACTCAGAAAAAACATCTGAGTCTCTAAACAATATTGGTCAGCCAAATCGTTTGTCTACAGCCTATTAGAGTAGTTCTGAACTCAAAAAGTAATCAGAGCCTATGTTAATCAAACTGTTTGTAATTCCCTAGCCTTTTCATATTACAGAAAATCTGCGCTAGTGTATAATTCACGTCTTAATATCGCTTTTAGGCAATAGAACATTTTCAAATTGTACCGCCGCTGTGACGCGGTCGCTAAAGCTATGCCCATAGCCAAACACACATGGCTCTATGTAGGCTACATGTTTTTTGCGAAGAATGCATTTTAAAAGTCTGTTGTTAATGTGAAATCGAATTATTTTTCTATACCATCTGTAATCAGGTGTAAACAGACTATCTATTGTGCTCTTATATTTGTTTCAATTACTTTTTTTAAAATCAAAACACATTTTGTGTGTCAATCCATTTCAAACGCTAGGCAACATGAAAAAAAAAACATTTTCTGTTACGGAGCTAAAAACCTAACTTTTTTTAAACTTTTAGAAAACATCCCATATAAATCTTCTTGCTGCGCTAAACACACATGAAACCTTACATTTGCAACCTGACATAGCCAGGTTAAGAAAACATGTCTCTTACGGAGGTAAACACGTATTATGAAACCAGCCCATATAAATGTTCTTGCAGAGCAAAAATGTAATTTGAAACCATACATTTGTTATTTTTTTGTAAAACAACCATAAGAACTAATATTGAAAAAGACATTCTTACCGTGGCGACGTGTTTCAGGTTTCGATGACTAAGGGTCGCCCCGTAACAAACTTTGGGTTTTAGGGTTCGGAATCCCATAAATGTATACAAACATGTTGAAAGCCTTTAAATTAAATACTCACCTGTTTAAACTGAAAACAGACTTTGGGTACAGCACTCTGCTACTTTTATCATTTTAGGTCTCGACAATGCTGTTGTGTGCGCGTAAGCGGTTAAGATGTGTGAAAAACGGTTTGGATGGAGGACGTTGGCCTTACACCCTGGTGAGCCTCCAGATTCATCATTTAAGGGGTATACTCAACATTTAGTATTGTGAAATGACCAAAACAAGATAAACTATGGTAAGAATGCTATGCCTTTCTTATTCTATATAAATCAATATTTTCCATTCTGAACATTGTGAGAAACCAATGCCTTGATGGCTCAGGATTTGTGATGCTGTGTGGTCACATCTGAAGCACATTGTACAACCCTGCAAACTTGATGATTTAAAATACCATCAAAAAGGGTAAGAACATGTTTTATTTCAATATTCATAGCAGTTTGAATGGGTTACGGTGTAACTATGATGTATCACCATAGTTTGTGATCCAAACTGACTCCTCTGTAAATAATTTCTGTTGGATTGAATGGAGGCTAAAATTGTTTGGATTCATAAATTACTATGCTTTTCAGAGTTTAAAAAAATGCACACAATCAGCTAGATGCAAATCTGCACTCAGATGTAAACAACAAACACACACTTACACAGAAACATAGTCAATTATCTAAATTTGGTTTTGCAAACCGAGAGATCTTTGACACACATACACGTTTGCTTTTGCAAACACACATCCACACACACACATTCTCTCACACACACACACACACACACACACACACACACACACACACACACACACACACACACACACACACACACACACACACACACACACACACACACACACACACACACACACACACACACACACACACACACACACACACACACACACACACACACACACACACACACACACACACACACACACACACACACAC
>JACXGM010028480.1:0-13948 GCA_016801145.1 Umbra pygmaea | reverse complement strand
CAATGCTCCCACGTCAGAACATAAAGCTCCTGGACTATGGTTCTCAATGCTCCCACGTCAGAACATAAAGCTCCTGGACTATGGTTCTCAATGCTCCCACGTCAGAACATAAAGCTCCTGGACTATGGTTCTCAATGCTCCCACGTCAGAACATAAAGATCCTGAAAAGAACCCTGCTTCAGGATATTTGGGGGGTGGTTGAGGACTGGTGTTGTCATGGAAATGGGCATTGAACTACACTATTTGTAGTGTGTTTGCTTTGGAACAGCAATGGTGAAAATTTAATTGCAATTAGAGGGACTATACTTCCTTTAATTAAGTTTAAGTTACTCCATGAAGCAGAAAATTGCTACTGAAAAAGATATATTTTTGCTGTATGTAAGTGTTGTACACTGAGTAGCCACAGGTTTTTCTCCCCCCACAGAACAAGCTGCAAAGCTCTATTTAATACCGACTGGGAGAACAGAGCAATGAATGTTGCTCTAAACTGGGTAAAGAGGAGGGCTGTATACCCCATTGTCCAATCAGGCCTGTGTATAGAATTATTTTTGAATGTATTGAACCAGGAAGTAAACATTGTTTGAGTGGTCAACATCTTGGGTGTTGTTAGGACAAAACCTAAAACTTGATCAGACTGAGCATTTCAAGGGCCAAGAGAGGCTAAAAGAAACAAATTACATTACAGTAGATATGTACAGTGATCATTTAAAAGAAATGGGCAAATACTGCACTCTACCTAAATGCACTTCTCACCATTGCCTCACCCACCCACAGCATGCGCTCAAGCAGCGTTCTCTCTCTAGTCCCCCTAAAACCCCATACCACCTTTGGCCGCCACTCCATCCAGTTCACAAACTACAAAAATTTGATTTTAAGGTACAACTGTCAGAGCTACTGTCCATCCACTGTACATGCTGACTCTCCTCCTTCACTCACACACTGTACCTGCCCATTTTTGTCCTACTGGCTCACTTGTGCCCCCTGGTGTATTTTCACACACTCATCCGCATTTAGTTATTCATTGTATGTTATTTGCACTGTTATCATTTGCAATGGTTGGCTTAGTGTTATCTATTCCATTGTTATTGCCGAAACACTTTGCTTACCATTTGAGTTAACTCTATTTGGACCTCATTTCTGCTAACTGTACGTATACGGCTTTATACTCTTATTTGCACCTTGTATAAATATTATTATTTTTGTGTACTTCATGTTACTTTAGTCATCTTGCACCATTGCGCTCTATCTTGGCCAGGTTGCCATTGCAAATATGAATCTGTTCTCAATCACCCCACCTGGTTAAATAAAGGTGAAATAAATACAAAAGCTTTGTGAAAACCTGCAAACAGCAAAGTAAATCATTAACACCAGGGATTAAGATACAGTAAAACATCATTGTGTTTGAGCAGCTCACTTACATCCAGTTCCTCATAGTAATGGCTGAGGAGGACAAGCTCAGGGTCAGCCCCAGGTATGTGCTTCAGTACCAGGTTATGGCTTGGGTGGCACGAGTCAAGGGTCACACACAGGAAATTGAAGCAAACAGGGACATGCGATGCCCAAGGACAATGGCCTGGTGTAAGGCAGCACTGGTAAAGGTTAACCTTCACGCCTCGGTTCCCAGCCTGCAGTTTGTTGTCATAACAGCTAGTGAGGAATTATTTTATGTGCTGTTTGGACTTTGTGCTCCATACAGGAGACAGATCCATTAGCACGTCTGTTAAGAGGGAACATATGGACAGGCTTGCATGCTGGAGGTGTGCCTGCTTCAGGACAGAATGCTACCTGCAAGGTAAGTGTAGAACTTGAGACGGCGCAAGCAGAACATTGTCTGCAGAAACAGGTTTCATTTACTTGGTTAGATGGAATATGTGGAAAAGCGTAGTCAGTATCAAATGCCAGTACCGAATGCCTCCCGTTAATTTAGTTGTAGTTTTAAAAAATATGGCTGTGACGTTGCCAAATTTCTGGAGACTAACGGTGGCCGAGTTTGGAATAACAAAACACACTGTGGTGTTTTTAGTGTCTGTCATGTCGGAAATATGACCAGGATAATGATTTTAGGGTGTGTAGGTGTCTGCAGTGTTCCTTTAATAAAGCAGTAGGTGCAGCGTTCTGTCAGAGTCAGCGCTGTATCGAACTATCAGCCCGGCTGTCGGCTCTCAGAACGTTACATCATAGTGATTAGGTCCACAGGACATGTGGGTAAAGGTACTATGGGAGATGATTGATTGGTACTCACCCAATTGCTAACAACCCTGAGAATTTGTTAGCCAATACAAAAGTTGACTAAATTTGACGATTGTTCCACCAGCCCTTCCAGACATTTCCACGGTTCCACCAATCAGCCTACAACATTGTACACATCTGTTTTTACCCATTACTGTTTAACATCTAATAAAGGGCATGGCCTCAATTTCCTAGAGAGCACCTACCTACCACATATTGGATATAACATTGTCAGCAACAACATTTAAAAGGATACTAAAGAGGAATGTCCTGGGTAACAAAGGCTTTGACCTAAGTGAACAAAGAGTTGAAGGTTAGTTAAAACCCACATTGTTGGGTAGGCAGCAACATTCCAAAGAATTGTTTCAGCATTTCAAAACAACCGATCATAATCTGCGTACACATACATTAGTGATAATACTGCCTACTTAAAAACGTACCTCTCTTAGCCTGTTCAGCTGTCATCCACCGCATGACTGGAACACATAGATAAAACAGACGAGTGGTTATAAATCCACAGCAGAGGAGAACCAGGGCAGGTACCGACTGGGTTTGCCTCAGATCTCAGTGGTTTTGACCCCATTAGTGCAGGATTACCGGCAGATTGCAGTGGTGTTAAAATTGTTTTACATCATTTTTATGCCAGTGATTGGTGCAGTGTTCCCAACAATAGAGCATGTTTCTCCCACCTATAGTCACTCTAAAACTAACACAAAACTGTTACATTTCTATTTAACATCTCTCTTGAAAAAAAACAAATCATCCTTTAAAACATGCATTGGCCCATACAATAATTTTCACTCTTAATTTTTTGTTCCAACAAAACCAACCCGAGTTTTCTCGAAACAACATTAGGTGTTGGAAACGAGATGTTCAATACTGCTTATCACACCATGACATGAGTGAAACAATTCCAATGTCACAAAAACATAGGCCTTTTATATATTGATATTTGGTATATCCCATGGTATATGGATGAAACATGCACATGTAGAGGTTAAGAGATGCATGTCAAAAGGCACAGCTCTATTACCTGATGCCATTGTACTGTAGGTACAATACGTACCTAGGTACAGTCACACCCCTAGAGGGTAATATGATACGTTCTCTTTGACAGATAAATACGTTTTTGTTAACCCACTTTCTTTCGAACTATAGCGTATGTATTACATTTCCGCAACATTTAAGTAATTTAAGCATTTTATTGCAAAACAAATAATAAAGGAACTAGCTAATCCTGTAAGGCACAGGTGTGAAACTGGTTCCACGGCCTAGTGTATGCTGGTTTTTGGCATTTCCTTTCAGTTAGTTTCCAAATTAGTGTATAATAACCAATCAGTCAGATACAAGGTAAATCTAAACCCTGCTTACAATAGATCCTCCATGAAACCGGTTTGAAACCTGTGCTATAAGGCAACACCCTGAATATTTTTAAGAGGTCGCATTAGGATTCTACATTTTTTATGCAGAAAAATTTATGAAAAATGCAGAAAAAATATTGTATTGGGTTCTGAAAAAGCAGGTGTACTGGCCATGAGATCCCATTAAAATTAGCCATTTCTAACTTTTATTGTTCACAGAGTTAACCAAAATATCTGATCTTGCAAATCAAACATGCGCTCACCTCCTTATTTCTGCGCAGTACGTTTTGTGTGTGTAGCGAAGCCAATTACTGAAACCTGTCATTCCCATCTCTATCAATGGGGAATACTGAATGATCATTGGCTAATTTATCTGTCAAAAAAGACACTCGTGGGTTGATCGCTTAGCTATGATTTTAAATCTACGGTACGTTGTTGAATCTGTTTAAGATCTGTAGTTACAAGTTGAATGCTTATTATTACTAATCCAAAGTTTTCCTATTGGCAGATTTATTACATCACATGAAAAATTTAGGATTGAACGCTATTTGCCCAAATGATGTGGGCTAGATCTTAATTAAAGCAACGTTTTGTGTCCCGCTTAAAAATGAAATAGAGAGGGTTGGAAGAGAGAACTAAAGTATTTAGCTGTAATGCATAATGCAATATTGTTGGTTAATATGATTTATAAAAATAAGGTGTGAATCTAATTGCAGCAACGGCCTGGGGAGAAGTCGGGGGAGGGAAGAGGATAAAAGAGCCAATTGAGCACTGGGGATGATTAGGTTGCCATGATGGTATGAGCGCCAGATTGGGAATTTGTTCATGACACCGGGGTTAACACCACTACTCTTATAAATAGTGTCATGGGATCTTTAGTGACCACAGAGTCACCCGTTTAATGTCCTATCCAAAAGACGGCACCCTACGCAGTGCAGATATCCCCATCACTGCCCTGGGGCATTGGGAATTATCTTTAGACCAGAGAGAAGTGTAACCCCTACTGGCCCTCCAACACCACTTCTAGCAGCATTGGTCTCATATTCAGGGACTGCCAAGGCCCAATCCTGCCAAGCTTTAGATGCAAACCAGCAGTGGAATATAGGGCACTAGAAGGGCCCTACATAATGGCCTCTAGTGGGCTACTGGTGTGCATGTTTCTGACTAAATTATCAGAAACAGACTCCATGAGGGTGGCATGAGGGCCTGACGTCCTCTAGTGGGACATGTGCTCACAGCCCAGCACCGTGCAGCTCGATTGGCTTTGGCCAGAGAACACCAGAATTGGCAGGTCCGCCATTGGCACACCATTCTCTTCACAGATGAGAGCAGGGTCACACTGAGCACATGTGACAGATGAGAAAGAGTCTGGATATGCCGTGTGAACGCTATGCTTCCTATAACATCATCCAGCATGACCGGTTTGGCAGTAGGTTAGTGATGGTTTGGGGAGGCATGTCGTTGTAGGCTCGCACAGACCTCCATGTGCTCGCCAATGGTACCCTATAGGCACCCGGGATGAAATCCTCAGACACATCGCCAGACCTTACGCTGTTGCAGTGGAATTCCTCATGGTGCAGGACAATGCCCGGCCTCATGTTGCCAGAGTGTGTAGGCAGTTCCTGGATGACGAAGTCTTTGATGCCATTGACTGGCCCTCACGTTCCCCAAGCCAATTGAGAACCTCTGGGATGATGTGTGTCTGTGCATTCAACGTCGCCACGTAGACTAGACTGTCCAGGAGCTCACCATCTGCCGTCTCATCAGGAGCATGCCCAGACATTGTCAGAAGTGCATACAGGCATGTGGGGGCCATACACCATACTGAATCACAATATGAGTTGCCAAGACGAAATTCACACAAGTTGGAACAGCCTTTAAAGCCTTTAAAAGAAATTTCAATTCTTAACTTTGTATTTCATGTGAGTTTGAATCCAACATTCGGTCGGTTGGTGATTCCGGTTTCCATTGATCAATGTTACCTCACTTTGTTCTCAATTAATTAAACAATATGCAGTAAAAATGTAAAAATTAAATATGTTATTGTCATCGAGACCCGATGTGTGATTTTGAGTGTACCGGTAATTATTTTGGACAGTGTACCGTATGTTGCTTTCGAACACAGACCTCTACTGGACACCTATTTTAAAGGATAATTCTGGCGCAAAATGAACAAAGGGGTTAAGATAACATGGGTAGCGAGTCGACCGTTCTCTGGGATATGTTTTCATGCTAATCGAATGTGCCCAGTTTTAGTGCGAACTGATAATTACCAGTTGAACCACGAACGCCGTGCTACGTGAGCTGAACTGTGCCTTGGAATCTCCCATGACAAGAGGTTTTTCGGTCATTCATGCAGTTCAATGAGCAGGACTTACAGATGGCAATGCAAACTAAAATCAAACAATTTGCTTACAGTTCAGCTCACATAGCACAGAGTTTGTGGTTCGACTGGTCGAGTCTGTTTTCCCAAGATGGCGCCTGCCTGTCTTTGTGAACAGTACTGTCTTTTAAAATCTTTTTTTAATATACTGTTTGTACACTTACAAAGTTCTCTCATTCCCCACCATGGAAGTGTGGTGCTATTCTGAGCCTTGTTAGTGGTATAAAATAGCAATGTCTTTTTACTTCATCCATGCACTCACAACTAGCGTTAAGGTAATTATCAGTTCTCACTAGAACTAGACACATTCGATTAGCATGAAAACATATCCCAGAGAACGGTCAACTCGGTACCCATGTGTTATTAACCCCTAGGTTCATTTTGTACCGGAATTGTCCTTTAACAATGTAGATCATATCAGCATTTGCTCCTGAAGGGAAAAATCAAATTATATTCTTAATTTCAGAAGAAAAAAGAATGAAAAGTCCGCATGGGGTAGTGGGCTAAGTCACTGCATTGCACGACAGTCTAAGTCATAATAATCATGGGTTCGAGCCTGACTACGGGTCCTCTGACTTTCCCCAGGCCTCCTGCACGAGGGAACGCAAATTGGCATTGTGATTCCCGGGATTTGGGTTAGATAAATCTGATTATCTATCCCAACTCTGTCACTCTCCAATGAATCCTTGTGTCCAGATCAGGCGCCTAGTGTTATCGCGGAAGTATAGTTGGTGAACGTAATCATCCCGTGCATGATCCAAGGGCGTATGAGTTTGATATTGGGGGAAACTATATATTTAACACAAATTGTTGTTATTATTATTACAGACAGGACCACATTTGCCTGTCTGTAACATTGGGGGGACATGTCCTCCCCGTTCCTACGTCCTTGGCATGATCCGACTAAAGGCTTCCATGTTGGATTCGTAGTGCGAAAAGAATCGGCAGCTGTGTGACATGTGGTTGGATGAACCATGTGCTTGCCCCTCGTCATCCCACAGATCTGTCTAAGGCAGGGGTGTCCAAACCCTTCCATGGAGGGCCTAGTGTATGCAGGTTTTTGCTTTTACCTTCTACAAGCCTGATGGAGTACCTCACTAATTGGTTAGGATTTCCCCTCACCTGGCAGTCTAGGTCCTAATTATGCTCTAATTGAAGGGAAAGACCAAAAACCAGCATACACTAGGCCCTCCATGGAAGGGTTTGGACACCCCTGGTCTAAGGAGTTGCGGAGCTGCCGACATGGCATGGTTAGAGGGGGAAAAATGAAGGGAATAAATAAAAAAATTCAAACCCACTATCCATTGTTTGAAGAATTAAGTTTACATAGTATATCTTATGACAATTGTTTTCATCACCTGAAAAAAATATAATACAACAATGGTTTTGGAATGCGTATGGTAAAAAAGACCGGCTATTTGAGTTTCTAAACCACAGCTTTACTTTTTAGTCATTTAGTGGACGCTCGGACTTAGTGAGTACAGGGACAGCAACTTAGGATAAAGTGCCTTGCTCAAGGACACAGCGGCATTTGTCTCAGTCAGGAATCGAACCAGCAACATTCTGACTACACAGAACCACTGAGCAATCTGACGCAGGTTTTGGCACGTTCAGTTTTGTGGCCTACTGTATATGGTCCAAAAGAATTGCGTCTTCTTCGGGATTCATCTGTTCCACATGTGCGCTAAAATATTGGCGTTTAGAAACCATGACACACTTTTATCCATAAAGCGCTTTGTGCCATTTTGTAATTTGGCTGAAATACCCGTAGAACACAATTACGTAATGTATCCTACCTCCACCTTCGCTTTTGCAAGACCATCCAGTTTCTTCAGATCTACATCATAGGCTGACACACAATAAAGGAAGCTGGTGAAAATAAACCACCACATTTTCTCTGCCTGCTGCGCGTCGAAGAGATTCATGCACAGCAAGTGGTCGTTAAGGTCGACCACTTATATTTAAAAACCTTTCGTTCGGTACTTGCAGCAGGTAGCTGTAAATATTGTTAAAAAGCTAGATATGTAGAGGCGAGAATGTCCAACTCATGCCTGGACGAGTTGCCACGTAAAAAGCTTTCCTGCTGTCTTTGGAAAGTGGGCGGGGGACTGAGAAAACGCTGAGCAAAAGCTGTACTGCTTCTTAAAGGCACCATTTGTAAAAACTAGGCCTATGCTTTTCAAATTTAGTTTGGGTCTATACAGCGTTTGTAGAGTATTGTGCAGTATATACAGCTCTGGAAAAAAATAAGAGAACACTCAGTTTCACTGGTATTACTATTGATGGGTGTTTGGGTAAAATAACATTTTAGTTTTATTCCATAAACTACTGACAAAATCCTCGCACATTTTGAATAAGTATATTGTTATTTAGAGCATTTCTTTACAGAAAATTCCAACTGGTCTAAATTACAAAAAAGCTTGTACGTGACTTGATTCATCTTTCACAAAGACAAATTTGCCTGATTCCAGCCATGCTGAAGCACCCCCATGTCATTACCAATCCTCCACCAAATTTCACAGTGGGTGCAATACACTGTGGCTTGTAGGCCTCTCCAAGTGGCTGTCTAACCATTAGATGACCTGGTGTTGGCCAAAGCAAAAAATTGGACTCATCAGTGAAGACTTACTCTGGTCATCTACGGTCCAAACCTTAAGGTCTTTTTCAAACCTCAGCCTGGCTCTTCTTTGTGTCTCATCATTTTGAACCGTCTTCACTTTGCACTTCACCCCAGCTGCCATTTGCCATTTTGTTGTAGGTCAGTTGATGTGCTCATACGGTTGAGTGACATTCAAATGAGTTGGCGGTCATCACGGTGTACAGTCGTTTTTGGTTCTTATTATCCGCTGTCTATGAAGTTTTAAGGATGGAATCAACCCAACGCTCACTGTATCCCTCTGCCAGTAAAGCTAGTATTTAACCCTTCTTATCCTTACTCAAACCTTTCCTTTTCATCTCTTTTGGCATGTTCAATAGTTTTTTTTTATTCTAATTATTTTTGAGGTACTACTAGCACTGGCTTTGACATCCACCTGGTCCTCTTTAAAGAGGACAGTTATGGCCACAGCAATGTTTTTTTAATACTTTTCCTCATCAAATATGATCCGGTTCAGATGATCACCTATCATGACCTCATTCAGTAGAATGCGGTGTGGTTTTGTTTGAATTCAACAGACACTGGAATGGACTGGCTGCCATAGAGTACATGTAGAGCTTCTCATTAATTAAACAATTGCAGTGGTCCATTTTTTCAGAGCTGTGTATAACCTTTTAGCATATGGTACTATTGCCTGTAACATAACCCAAAACACAGAAAATACACCTAAGGAGGCATCTAGTAATAGGCATTGAGAGAGACATTAATGTTCTCATTAAATACAAAAAATATGGGACCAAATACTAAAGTTTTGATACTAAACATGAAAGCAACATATTAATCTGAGTTTTCACAAAAAATAAATGTAATAATGGATTATAAATTACTTTTTTAATGTGTAATCAGGTTCAATGGTCCATTATTACATTTTTGTGAGTTAAATTTATGAGCAGGACTAAGCTCCATATGGGTATTAGCACATTGCAAAGATCCTGGGTCTAGGTTTTCTTAATCTGGCCCTGTTATGGAATATGATAATTAACCACCTTAAGCAATTAATGCTAGTTTCATTTCCAAGTAACTCACATTGGCCAGTTGTATGTCCCCCATTTACTGAAATCACTATAGGCCTACAAACTCCCATTTCAGTGCAATGTAATAACTTAACGAGACATTATTTAATGGTATTATTATTATTATGTCATCTTTTTCCAATATTGTAATTATCTTGCATTGTTATGCAATAGCTTGATGGTGTAGCTATTTCTCAAGTTAATCCTGTCTGTAGGCTGGTTAGTGGAAATTGAAGTGTAAATACCCCCTCTAGTATCTAGAAGCACAAGTCCACATGATGCTTACATAACATGAGACAATCAAACCTATAATCCATTTGATTAAACTGAAGGTGAGAGACTCAGCTACACAGACACTTGAATGAGGTTTGCTGTGGCATAGACTGGCCCAAGGAGGAAACGAGATCAGTCTTTAATGTATATTTATTCAAATATTAATTCAAAGTTTAATGAAATATTGCAAAAACGCGTAAAAACAAACGCATTACCTCGCCCAAGTGAGCGACATTGAGCAACCTTCAAGCTTCGAGCCTTTTCATAGATTAAACCACTGGGTGGCGGTAAAGCTCCACCATCTCTACCTTAGGCTCAGTCGGCTAACTACTGTATGCTACCTGTCATTAACAAGCTAACACAGTACTGGACGTTCGGGGTAGAAACTGGTCGAACGAATGTTCAGATTCAAAATTTGAAGGACACAGGCTGTAGGCTACAATCAAGCCCATTCATAAGGTTTTTTTTTATCGTCGCAGGATTTGCATTCGGCATGTAACGTTTTTAATTAGCGCAAAGGGTGAATATGGACCTACGCCTGGTTTGTTTATGACATGTCAGACTGTCTCTGAGCGTGAAACCTCGCAACACTTCACTTGGCAAAGCACCTGCTCTCTGCCATCGCCAGTAAGGAGCGCCTTGAGATGTCAATGATTACATCTGAAGAACCTCAGGCACGTCTGCTATTATAATATTATTGTAACAGAGAATGGCAATTGAAACCTGACACTGACAAGTCGTAAATACACAGTAGGCTACCCTTTCATCCTCAGGAGAGATTGCTCGGACTTGGTTAGGTTACATTAACTAACCAAGTCTTTCTTCTGAGGGGACATTTCGTCGGTTGTCATCCTCTTGTCTGCAATCTTGACTGAACAGGTAATGTAGGTTGTCATTGTTAAATTTTAATTAGATACTATAAAAAAATGTAATTGCATGATGTTACTGTACCAAATTCTGTTAGCTTCTAAAAGCCAGATTCAATCAATTTCTGATGATTTTATGTATTTAATCAGATATTATATTTACAAAAACAAATATTGATGGTGAGATGCAAGGATGTAATTTAGTCAAAAATTCACAGTGTACTTTTTTGTACTGCTTTTAACTCATTTTACCCTAGATCAGAAACAAATTACATTATAAAGTGTGCTTTTTCAAAGGAAAGCATAACTTTAAAAAGCATTCATTTTTACTATTATTCCACTGCCACCTGTATGGCCAAATTCATACAGTTGTAAACAACAAAAAACATTTAAAAACGTTTTGATAGGCTTTTCACTCTAAAACCATAACTCGTAATGCATATCCTGACCAAATACAATTGGTAAGACATTTGGCGGCTCCGTGTGGCATAGTGGCTAAGAAGTTGCTGCACTGGACAAATACATTGCAGTGTCCAGAGTTTGATCCTGGTCACAGCATTTCTGTCTATACCTGGATCCTCAGCATGGGGCTGTGCAAGTGCCTATACTGCTGCCCTTGGTAAGGGAGTAGGAAAGTCGGATTAGTATACCTCATCATTATGCTCTCTAGTGACTCCTTGTGTGCAGATCAGGCTTCTGTGTATAGTTTCCGAATGTGTTATCACTTTGCGCATGTACCAAAGGCTTCTGTATTGGATGAGCTGTGTGATAAGAATCAGAATGCTCCATCACATGTGCTTAAAGGAATGTGAGCGTCCTTTTACATCAAGCATCAAATGGGGAACGCAGGGTCAGCGGGAATTGGACATGACCAAATGGGAGGGGAGAATTTAGTCAAACTTAAATAAAGAAAAACATTTAACATGGAAAACCCTTTCAGACTATAAACATACCGACCGGTATAGAATTTAGTTTGCTGGGATGCCATTATTATAACCTTTTTATAGAGGCTCTCCAGAGATTTTGATGACTTAGTTTTGGGCTTCACAATTTTAGTTTTTATTTGGAAAGGCAAACAACATTCTTTGTGTTATTGCTGCTAATGGAGTTGTCACAAGCAATTGGATCAAGTGATTTACATATTTTTACACACAAGAAATTGGGATTTAGATAAGGATTTTATTAGATTTTGGTATTCTATAAAAAAGACATGACAAGAGTCATTAGGATTTTATTTGTTATGAGAAGTCAAAAGAAGTCCAAAAATATTACTTAGGCAATGCCTAGAATAAATCACCAATATACTCAATAATCCTGGCTAATACAAATGAACGCTAACAACATGGAGTGAAACACAAGTGACAGAAAACTATAACCGACAAGAGGCTGATCAAACAGGGGGCTTAAATACATACACTAATGAGGGAATACATACCTGGGGGCTCATTTATCAAGCATGCGTACAAAAACATGTGTGCGTAAACCATGCATATGATCATTTCTATGCAAAGTGTGGGATTAATCCATTTGAAAGTTGCATTGAGAATGTTTGTAAATCTACGCACAGCCATGACCATGTGTAGACCATAGAAATGGAATATATATAGAAGTGCCATACCAATGCAAATAGCTATAGGTGAATGAATAAGAATTCTATATATATTCCATTTCTATGGCGTAGACACTACGCACAATGACAAGTGTTGGAAAGGAACTGCTTCTGAAATGTACAGTAGTAATGTATAACATTTATCAATGGATGAAATGTAAACTTCTGTTGCACAAACAATAGATGATGCATGCAGAAAAGTTTGTGTATCAACGCTACAGATGTGCTCGGCATGTAAGGCAAGCGTAGTATTCCATTAGAAATGAATGGACTTCCGATGTATCCCAACATGTTTTCATGGCAGGTGTGATCCGGGTGTAACAATCCACGTTACAATTTATTAGTCTTATTTAATTATTCTACTAGAATGGTTTGCACCTGTAGAGAAGGAAGGAATTTGTAACCAAGAATTTCACACACAAGTGACATTTACTGAAATCAAAAGCTATTTCAATCAAACACATCTTAACAGGGAAAGTTACAGGTTAACATAGGCCCCCTTTTTTGATATCACCTTCACAATGTTTGCATACATTGAACTTGTGAGTTTATGGAGAGTTTCTGCTTGAATGTCTTTGCGGGATGTCCAAATAGCCTCCCAGAGCTGCTGTTTTGATGCGAACTGCCTCCAACCCTCATAGATATTTTGCTTGAGGAGTCTCCAAAGGTTCTCAATAGGGTTGAGGTCAGGGGAGGATGGGGGTCACACCATGAGTTTCTCTCCTTTTATGGCCATAGCAGCCAATGTCACAGAGGTATTCTTTGCAGCATGAGATGGTGCATTGTCATGCATGAAGATGATTTTGTTACGGAAGGCATGGTTCTTCTTTTTGTACCATGGAAGAAAGTGGTCAGTCAGAAACTACAGTTGTATGCAAAAGTTTAGGCACCCCTGACAATTTCCATAATTTTCATTTATAAATAATTGGGTGTTTGATCAATTTCATTTTGATCTATCAAATGACCTCGGGACACGGTAATATTTTGGTAGTGAAATATGGTTAATTGGATTAACAGAAAATGTGCAATATCGATCAAATTGAAATTAGACAGGTGCATAAATTTGGGCACACTTGTCATTTTGTTGATTTTAATACCTGTAACTACCTAGCACTGATTAATTGGAACACAATTGGTTTGGTGAGCTCATTAAGCCCTGAACTTTATAGATAGGTGCATCCTATCATAAGGTATTTAAGGTGGCCAATTGCAAGTTATTGTTCTCTTTGACGTTCCTCTGATGAGTGGCAAAATGGGGGCCTCAAAACAACTATCACTGCGTTTGATGATCCCGTTTCCACCCGATGACGCCAGCTTACATCTCCAGGCGGCTTCACGGTCTTCGTTCGCAAGAACACCAAATTGTATTGATGCTACATAAAGACTATGGTCACAGTCCACCCATCATATCTTCATTGCTGGACAATAATTGAACACGGATTGACCTTATTACAATGGGCTGTGTACCTTCAGATCCCCCACCCGGTACAGCCAGAAGAGGACTGGCCACCCCCTTGAGTCTGGCCTCTCTCTAGGTTTCTTCCTAGGTCCCTCCTAC
>JACXGM010028479.1:0-14044 GCA_016801145.1 Umbra pygmaea | reverse complement strand
TGTGTGTGTGTGTGTGTGTGTGTGTATATATATATATATATATATATATATATATATATATATATATATATATATATTCAGTGACAACCCTCAAAGATTATCCAGATAGCAGAACATGTAGCGTAATAGTGTAGCTGATTGTTTCGTGACACCTTTGAGAGCTTCAGAGCCTTCATAGGATCTGTCCTTCAGGGAGCCAGGTCCTGTAAACAGATGTGAGGGGTGTGAGAAGGCTTACAACAGAGCATAGCATATCACAGTGGAGGAATCTTGTGGGGCCTCATTTCTATTGTTCTTGAGAAAATGGATGAAATAAAATAATAAAAATATGTAAACAGTCAGTCACTTTGGATAAGGATTCCATGCCTGTTTGTATTTTATTTTTTATTGCTTGATTGATTTTTATTACTTTTGTCTGGGATTGATTGACAGGCATCACCCAGGAAATGATAAATGAAACTCGGGCATCGGTGGAGAGGAGAATGTTGGGAGATATCCAGGAGCTGCTGACAAAGGGAGAGAATTTCAACCACCAGGATTCACAAGGAGCTACTCTGGTAAGAAGAGATGTGTGATACATAAGGTAGATTGTTTGCATAAAACAGACAGAAAAACAACCAAACAATAGACAGACAGGTAGGAATGCAGAGTACAAGATAGAGCTACACATTTAAAAAGATAATGCACACAGGCCAGACTACAAACTTAAAACTTTTTTTCTTGGACAGTCAAACGTTTTAATTGCCTTACCTACTTTTTAGACCTTAGGGCCGCAGCTCACTGCAGCATTTGTTAGCGATTTTAGTTGTTGTGACCAGTTTACCTTCAATCACTATCTTGCTGCCTGCTGTGTTAATCTCCACCACCCACTGGTACCGACTAGCGTCTAAAGATTTCTACCGATTGAACATGTTAAATCGCTATGAGAATCCAGATGCTAGTCACTACCTCTGAGCCAATCAAAACATGGGGGGTGAAAAGTCAACGAATGTGAGAGAAGAAGGACCAGGAGGAGAACGAACATCTAGAAGTGGAAGAAGAAAGAGGAATGTGTTTTTCCGGTAGTTACAAAGATGTGACATAATTGTCTATGAAATGTGTTCTTCGACAGCTGATTGGACTTTACAGGTTAGTTTTCACTTACTAAAATAACTTGCTATGCAGCTTTTTTTTTTACATGGTCAATAGCTACGTAACGTTATCTACCTTAGATAGTTAAATATCACTTGGGTGGGAAGGCTGATTATTAATACAGAAAGGAGGAGGTGTGACATGTTGCAATATTTCTTTTTATTACTAATTTAAAATTTGAACATGATAATTTGCCAGCTAGTCTGTAATTTGCATCTAAAAACAAATGTGTGGGTGTCAAATAATGGTAATGGAGTACTGAATGGTCAAAATGTCAATGTAAGAATCGTTTTAATCTTCCCTAATTCAAATTATACTTTTTTTTAGTCATGTGATCTATATTTTGGAAGTTACTACATACACTATCAGTTGTCAATTTGTATTTGGCTTTGTTTAAGATGTCCTGGCTACCGTGCATGCTAAGTAAATAGCTACTATTTGTAGCTACTAAAATCACTTATTTTTTCAACTCCATGCTGTAACTAATAATTTCGTGGGGAGCTTCAGGTCAGGTGTAACACTGAGGACCCAGTACACCAAGGCAAAAAAGCAGCACTCTCATGCCTGCAGTATACTTAACATTCCCGACCGGGCACTTTTTTTTCAGTGGCGCGTGACAAAACGGAAACGGACAGCATGGACGAGTTCGAGGGCACAGTAAACGATTCATCATAACACAGTTATGTGACGGATGCTGCGTGGCGAAACACACCGGTCTCCCGCCGGTTGCTGCATGATGCAGCATTTTGTATTTGTCATTGTTTTCATGACGCATGAAGCATAACACACTGTCATTGGTTCAAATACACATGAGATGGGTCTTGTTGATTTTGTAACGACAACGTGACCACCCAAATGTACCGTGGTTCGCTGAAAATATCGTCAATCAATTAGACACAAACGTGCGTTTATTTTTGAAAATGGCTACGACAGAGGATTTTGATAGCAAGGGCAAGGACATTGAGTTGGAAGATATTGCTGCGTTCGATATGGGAGGAATTTGATAGGGAGGAGGTGGTAGAGGATGGTTTTGATGATTACATGCCGGATGATCCTTTGGATAAAGCACAGGAGTGGGATTTGTGGGACACAGAAGGGGAGGAGGAGGATGGCTTTCACGGATTCCAGGTAGAGTGGAGAACTGAGGGTTACCTGCCGCGCAAGTGAAAGCAGTTCACCTGCAAACCGGGGTTGAAACACACGATCCCTGTGAATGCTAACCCCCTGGAAGTTTTTTCGTGTATTTTTACCGATGAGCTTTAGGACATGTTGGTGACAGAAACAAATCAGTATGCTGAACAGAAACCCAGTCAGACCCCCACCAACTCGAATAAATAGCATAATAAATAGTAATATAACTATGGTGATGATGGTTGATATTGATAATAATAAATACAATAATGTTAATATATAAATATAATACTGGCATATTGAATATATACAATAATAAATAGTAATACAATAATGGCATAATGAATAAATGGCATAATAAATAGTAATACAATAATGGTATAATGAATAAATAACAATAAATATAAATACTATAAATATACACAAATAACATAATACATATAAATAATCAGTGTGTGTGTCAGTGTGTGTGTGTCAGTCAGTCATTCAGTCATTGTGTCTGTCTGTCTGTCTGTCTGTCTCTGGTCAACAGCCAAAGAGGAGAGACTGTTCCCAGTTCAACCTCAGGACTTTCCCCACCTCTATATCATAACAAGATGCCTTGTTCAGTGTGTTGGCATGTTTAAAATGTGATTTCTTATATTTTATATAGTTGATTGATTTATTTTTTATTCTCCATCTGACTTTGAGAATTTTTTGAAAAATGTGTTTGTATGTTAGTGCTAAGAGAGCATGATATAATAAAAACTTTAATACTTTTTTTTCCCTATACCTTTAAAATGAATTTTATTTCATGTTTCTATGTGCTACAGAGGCTTGGATATTAAGGTTTTGGTAGACGTGGACAATTCTTAGTATTTTTTCAGAAAATCCTCAGGAGATAAGGATATTCATCCTAGAATAACATAGGTTTTATAGGCGTTTTAGCAGGTGTTTTAGGAGTTAATGGGTTAATGGTTCATAATAAAACTGTAAATGGTTCATAACAACACAGTTAAGATAATCTTACCCACTGTTGACATTAACATCAATGCTGCTGCCAGTTTTGCCATCGTTTATCTTTTTCTTCTTCTTCTACTCTGAGAACATATCAAAGTCTGTAGCCTCTCCTCAGTTGCGACACCTCTGTTCAGGAGAAGACTGCAACTTATGTCGCGAGCACCACGCACAAGTATAAATGGTTACAGCACTCCCATGACGTCACTTTGGCATGCGCCAGGTCGGGAATCTCTAGTAATACCGCCAGCTTCAGGTAGGGCTAGTGGAGTGGGCACAACAGGAAAGATCTGGATTCTTCGGAGACTGGACTTTCTGGCTCCCCATATTTGACGCAGAGCCTCTGTTTCCAATACGGACTCCCAGGTACTTAAACTTCAGATGTACCTACCTTTTCCATTGTTGACGAATTCATACAGACACCAAAGATGTACATGGTTAACATTGCATTTCTCCCACAGTCTTTAAGATCCAGATCAGATCAAGACTTAAATACATTACTAACTACAAAAATTGTAACAACTGAGGTGATTGGTTGTGCGCTGTTTGAGAGACAAGAACAGGTGAATGGAGTTGTGCGTAATTATGTCTGGGAGAATGGAGAGCAGTACACAACATGGAACGGGCTACGCTCGCTATCCCCTCAGGGGAGACAGTTACAGTACTGATTTACTGAACTAATTGTATCTTTCATTGGCCAAAACTACAGTGTCACTGGATTCTGTAAGACACTCAGTGTTATACTGACACAAAGTATTGGTATGCACATAAATGCCAGGAAACATATGTGCATGTGTGCAAACACACACAGTTCTGCCATTAATTTTCTTGCAAATGATTTATTCTCTCAATGTCTAGTTACGGTATACACCCCCTTTTGCCACCAAAACAGCAGCCCCATATGCCACAGACTGCAATGTACTGTGTGTTCTGACACTTCTATCATAACCAGCATTCACTTTTTCAGCAATTTGAGCTACAGTAGCTTGTCTGTTGGATTGGATTGCAGCCTTTACTCCCCACATGCATATATGAGCTTTGGCTGCCCATGATCCTGTCACCAGTTGACTGCTTCTCTGTGAAAGTCATGGTCAATGACGAATAAGTCTGGTTATACAGCATACTTGTCAACCTCCAGACATAATAGTTAGCCATAGTAACTGGGGATTGTCCCCCAGATTTTTTATTTCAGAAACTCTTTTCATGCATTGTAGTTATTTTATGGACTAATTTTGCCAGAATGTGGAATCTGCAGGACATGGGGAAGAGGGCATTGAACGATGGTCCTCATGTGTACAGTGTATCCGGAAAGTATTTACAGCTGCATTCATCCTTCCCTTGATCCTGACTAGTCTCCCAGTTTCTGTTGCTGAAAAACATGCCCACAGCATGATGCTGCCAACACCATGCTTCACTGTAGGGATGGTATTGGCCAGGTGATGAGTGGTGCCTGGTTTCCTCCAAACAGGACATTTGCCATTCAGGACATAGAATTCAATCTTTGTTTCATCAGACCAGAGAATTTAGTTTCTCATGGTCTGAGAGTCCTCCAGGCGGGCTCTTATGTGCCTTTTACTGAGGAGTGACTTCCGTCTGGCCACTTAACCATACAGGCCTTATTGGTGGAGTGCTGCAGAGATGGGTGTTCTTCTGGAAGGTTCTCTTCTATCCACAGAAACGCTGGAGCTCTGTCAGAGTGACCATCGGGTTCTTGGTCACCTCCTTGACTAAGGCCCTTCTCCCTCGATCGCTCAGTTTGGCCGGGTGGCCAGCTCTAGGAAGAGTCCTGGTGGTTCCAAACTTATTCCATTTACGGATGATGGAGGCCACTCTGCTCATTGCTTCAATTATGCCGATATTTTTCTGTACCCTTCCCCAGATCTGTGCCTGTCTCTGAGATCTACAGACTATTCCTTGGACTTCATGACCTGGTGTCTGCTCTGACATCTACTGTTAACTATGGGACCTTATATACAGATGTCACACGATAAAGTGGTGCTTTTCGTACCGCGGCACCAATCGGTGCATATAGTTGCCAATAAATGGTCTGTACTCGTCGCTGGGTGGTGTGTTAGACCACTTAAAAATAAACAGAAGATTGCAGTTCTAATGCTTCCTAGAGATACTTTTTTTGAAGACATATGCTGATAATAAATGGATATAATTGTATTATTATAAACAGTAGAATACCTTTCTTAATTTAAACAACGGCTTGTTTGTTGTAAAACGGCTTCAGGAAAGCAAATAAATATCGTAGACTACTGTGTCTGCATTTTCCAATCAGAATGCGTCCCTGAATCCTTTGTATAAAATTGTAAATAGTGGGCTAGATCGGTTGCAATTACAGTGACATTTTTCACTGTTGGTAGTTGTAAGTTCTAGACCCACTCAGGGCAATCTCCCTTTTTTCTCAGCTTGTTTATAGAGACTGAATTCAAAATGTTTTTTTATTAATTATGATAACTAGTTAGATAAAAACTCCCATTACCTGGTCATTTAGGTTTTATTTAATGACTGTAGGCCTATTTAAGATTATTTTAATTCAGCAACATAGGCCTATGCTTACAAATCTATACTGTAGGTAATAAAATTTATATTTTTATCTGTCACCCCTTGTGCTGACCACACCAGACTGAGATCATGAAGAAGTTGCCAGAGAAAAGTGTGCATCATTTTTGTAGAAAGGTGACACTTTCAATCTCCCCTCAACCAGACCATGCTCTGATTACCAATTAGCTAGTCATTGTTACAAACCCCCAACCCCCCATGTGGTTATTACATAACTATTCCCTAACAAAAAACTTGGGCCAATACCAATATTTATGGATCGAGTACAAGTAGCCTACAGAGTATTTAATTTTGGGTAGCTACTTGCCGATACGAGTACCGATACAAGTAGCCTACTTTTATTAACTGTGCCAAATGTCTTATCAAACTAGTCTGCTATTTCTTAGATGTTCATCAGCCAATTCAAATACAGGCTACAAAAGTAAATATTCCTACATATCCAGAAGAACATCATTTGAATTGCAGGTCAAGAATTTGTCATATTTTTTACGCATATCAATAGTTTTACATCTCATTCCCTAATTAGATATAATGAGAGAAACACCTTTGTGAAAGCAAATGCAAAATGCAAAAGCTGCATGTTTTGTTCGCATTTGCACTAATCATTGCAGACATTTTTGTATAAAATGAGAATGTCTGTTTGAAGTGACATTCTCCAAACAGGGATAATGACCTAATCATATAATATGTTGTAAAGGTATTTTATTGTACACAATTATAACTGTACTATCACTGTAATCTATTCAACAAAATTTAAATAGGCTACATCGTATTTCTTTTAAATTATATTTCTTAATGTTAGTATATACACATTTTATTAACCCATATGCACAGCCGGAGTGGCATATGGGTTAAGGTGGTTTTGAGTAAATGTCAACGTTGTATGTTTGACTCCCTGCTAAGACATATGTTATTTTATCTCAGTCTATATAGAGGACACATTCAAATTGTAGCTCTGCTAGTGTATCACTTTTGTGAATAATCATCTATGTTTTCAAAGAATTTTCAGAGGCCCCTGGGCACAATCTCTTGTAGTGCCCCCCACCCCACGTACACAATCAAGCTTTTAAAATGTTTGTTACTATTTGCTGGTAACACCTCTAGTGAGTAACTAGCTGGCATATGCTAGCACATAGTGCCTCACCTTTACCAATCCAGTTCTATGAACCAAATTCTTCCATAATTCCCACACAAACACATACACACAGTCTGCTGGGTCTGTCATGGCTAGTTCGTACTATCACATCTCAGACCTAGACCCAAATGCAGACAGCAGAGACAAGTACAGAGTGCAAACTCAGTTTATTACTCCCAATATATGGCAGGCAGACTCAGGTGAGGGACAGGCAAGGTTCGGTGCACAGTAATGATACTTGTCAGGAGACACAGGCAGACAGCAGGCAGAATCGGTAAACGTGGCAGGCAGGGTTCGGTACAAGGGTAATCTAGAACAGCTACTGGGAGACACTGGGAAATAAACAGACCGTCTGGGACGACTCAGGAAACACACAAGACGAACTAGCAACCAGAACAGGGAGAGTGAACAGGTTAAATACACCAGGAAAAATCAGTACATGGGGAACACCTGGATAAGGGGGAGGGGAACAGGTAGCACAGAGGAATAGAATTCTAGGGTGTGACAGGATCCCCCCCTCGAGGGGCGCCACCTGGCGGTCTACCTGGAGCTGTACCTGGGTGACCGGGATGGCATCGGTGGAAGTCAGCGAAGAGGGATGGGTCCAGGATGTCTCTAGCAGGAAACCCAGCTCCGCTCCTCAGGAACATACCGCTCCCAGTCAACCAGGTACTGGAAGCCCCTGCCACGAGGACGGACCCTCAAGAGACGCCGCACTGTAAAAACAGGATGACCATCAATTAGACGGGGAAGAGTGTTGGTGTAGGAACAGGGAACAGGGGACAACGGAACACAGGCTTGATACGCGAGACGTGGAAGGTGCGGTGGATCCGGAAAAACTATGGGAGGGCTAGACGAACAGCAGAGGGGCTGATGATCCGGGTGATGGGGAAAGGACCTATGAATCGGGAGGACAACTTCCGGGACTCCACCCGGAGGGGCAGGTCACGAGTGAAAAGCCACACTCTCTGTCCCATGTGATATCGAGGAGCGGGGGTCCGCCGACGATCCGCCTTGCGGCGATATCTGGAAACGGTCCGGAGGAGCGTGGATCGGGCTCTCTTCCACGTCCTACGACAGCTACGAACAAAGGACTGGGCTGATGGCACTCCTGGTCCGGGAACAGGGGAGGCTGGTATCCCACAGAACACTCAAAAGGTGAGAGGCCCGTGGCGGTGCTCAGGAGCGAGTTACGGGTGTACTCCACCCAGACTAGCTGGCTGCTCCATGTGGTAGGGTTGGAGGAGACGCGGCAGCGTAGAGTTGTTTCCAGGTCCTGATTGGCCTGCTCCGATTTGCCTTTGGTCTGCGTATGGAAACCAGACGAAAGGCTGACTGGCGACCCGATGAGAGCACAGAAGGCCTTCCAGAATTGGGATGCGAATTGGGGACCCCGATCGGATACCATGTCTTTGGGAAGGCCATGGATCCGGAAAACGTGCTGCAGTATAAGTTGAGCCGTCTCTTTGGCAGTGGGTAGCTTGGGTAGGGGAATGAAATGGGTGGCCTTAGAGAAGCAGTCCACCACCGTGAGGATGGTAGTGTTGCCTTTGAACGGGGGAAGGCCTGTAATAAAGTCCAGGGATAAGTGAGACCAAGGACGACATGGCGTTGGCAAGGGTTGGAGAAGCCCGGACGGGGCGTGCCTAGGGGTCTTATTTGGGGCGCAGACAGTGCAGGCAGAGACAAAGGCAGGAACATCCACCCCCATGGTGGGCCACCAAAACCTGCGTCGAATGAATGCCAGGGATCGACGGGCACCGGGATGACAGCTGAGCCTGGAGGAATGTCCCCACTACAGAACTTGGGAACAAACTGAGTCCGGAACATAGAGACATCCTACTGGACCCCCCCCCCCCGGATCCGGGTGTCAGCTGGGCTTTGCGGACCTCCCCCTCAATACCTCAGACCAGGGTTGTGGCCAGACAAGAGGCCCGCAGGATGGGTACAGGGTCTGGCTTACCAGCAGGGTGGTCAAACACATGGAACAGTGCGTCCGGCTTGGCATTCTTCGACCCAGGTCGGTAGGACAGCATAAAGTTCAAACGGGCAAAAAGCAGGGCCCATCTGGCCTGGCGGGAGTTAAGCCCCTTGGCGGTGCGGAGATACTCTAATTTCTTATGGTCGGTCCAGACTTGGAATGGTTGCTCCGCCCCCTCCAGCCAGTGTCTGCACTCCTCTAAAGCCACCTTCACAGCCAGCAACTCCTTGTTGCCGATGTCGTAATTCTCCTCCGCCGGGGTAAAACAACAGGAGAGGAAAGCACAGGGATGGAGCTTTTGGTCCATGGCTGACCGCTGAGACAGGACAGCCCCTACACCTACATCGGATGCATCAACCTCCACGACGAACTGACAGGAAGGGTCAGGATGGACCAGGATGGGAGCAGAGGTGAAACGGTGCTTCAGGTCAGCAAAGGCTCGAGCTGCCTCCTGAATCCAAACATACCGGCCCTTAGTGGAGGTGAGTACAGTCAGGGGGGCTGCCAGTTTACTGTACCCCCTGATGAACCTCTGATAGAATTTAGTGAAGCCCAGGAATCGCTGTAGCTGACGACAAGTGGTGGGAGGTGGCCACTGTTCCACAGCCTCCACCTTACTGGGGTCCATTGTGATGCTCCCGGCGGTGATGACATATCCCAAGAAAGAGATGGTAGAGCGATGGAACTCACACTTTTCAGCTTTGACAAACAGCTGGTTCTCCAGTAACCGCTGGAGTACCTGCCGAACGTGCCCAACATGGTCCTGTGCAGATCGGGAAAACACCAGGATGTCGTCTAGTTAGACAAAGACGAATCAGTTCAACATATCCCGCAGAACGTCGTTGACCAGCGCCTGGAACATAACACGGGCATTGGTCAGGCCGAACGGCATCACCAGGTATTCATAGTGTCCGCTGGCAGTGTTGAAAGCCGTCTTATACTCATCCCCCTCTCTGACCCGGACCAGATGATAGGCATTCCGTAGGTTGAGCTTGGTAAACATGGTGGCCCCCTGGAGCGTCTCGAAGGCAGAGGAGATGAGGGGCAGCGGGTAACGGTTCTTGATGGTGATATTGTTTAACCCTCGATAATCAATGCAGGGGCGCAGGGTCTTTTCTTTCTTCTCCACAAAAAAGAACCCTGCACCAGCAGGGGATGAGGATGGCCAAATGAGACCACTGGCGAGAGAGCTCTCTATGTATGCCTCCATGGCTTTGGTCTCGGGAACAGACAGAGAGTAGAGCCGCCCCCTGGGAGGGGATGTGCCAGGCTGGAGGGTGATGGCAAAGTCATAGGGTCGATGAGGGGGAAGAGAGCATGCCCGGGATTTGCTGAAAACATCCTGGAAGACCTGGTATTCCACGGGGACAGAGGACATGTCCGGGGCAGCAGTAGGGTTGGAGATCTTGGAAACGTGGGGGCCTTGGGCAGCCTTCAGACAGTGGGCATGGCAGAACGGGTGTGACCCAGCACCATGGGAACGTGGGGGGAACTGATGAGGAGAAACTGAATTGTTTTGCTGTGGTTGCCCGAGATGTGCAGGGTCACCGGAACAGTGCAGAGAGTAACCCTCCCTAAAGGTCGACCGTCCAAGGCCCTGGCCTCCACAGGGTTAGGAAGAGGCAGTGTGGGAATGCCCAAATGTTGAACCAGGGTAGCGTCAATGAAGCTCTCAAAGCCCCTGAATCAATGAGGACATGCAGGGAATTGGACTGGGTCCCCCACAGGAGGAGAGCATGGAGGGGGGTGCGGGTTGTAGGAAAACTGTTCTTCTCTGCTTGGCCCACTAGTACACCCACGGTTACTGGCGGGCCTGGTCTTTTAACGGGCAGGTAGAGATAAAATGCCCAGCCATTCCAAAGTATAAACAGCTACGACTGTTGAATCTCTTCTCCCGTTCACTAAGGGTCAGTCGAGCTTCGGCAACTCTCGGGGGTGTTCGGGTATTCCCGGAGGCCCTCTAAAACCGGAAGAACGGGCATGGTCGGAGGAGCGATTGAGGTGGAGATTAGCAGTTCTCCTCTCCTTGTTACGTTCCCGTAACCGGCTGTCGATCCGGACAGC
The DNA here is from genome assembly GCA_016801145.1 of Umbra pygmaea. Classification (NCBI taxonomy): domain Eukaryota; kingdom Metazoa; phylum Chordata; class Actinopteri; order Esociformes; family Umbridae; genus Umbra; species Umbra pygmaea. The sequence goes on along the minus strand of JACXGM010028479.1, from coordinate 3,038 downwards.
AAGGCTAACGAGTGTATCGAGTTCATTTGGCAGTACCCTGGCAGCCAGCTAATCCTTGATGGGGTCAGACAGCCGGTCAAGAAAAGCGTCAAACAAGGACTCTCTATTCCACGAACTCTCAGCAGCCAGGGTTCGGAAATCTGGCTGGAAAGCTGGTCGGAGTCTGCTGGGTCTGTCATGGCTAGTTCGTACTATCACAACTCAGGCCTAGACCCAAATGCAGACAGCAGAGACAGGTACGGAGTGCAAACTCAGTTTATTACTCCCAATAGATGGCAGGCAGACTCAGGTGAGGGACAGGCATGGTTCGGTACACAGTAATGATACTTGTCAGGAGGCACAGGCAGACAGCAGGCAGAATCGGTAAACGTGGCAGGCAGGGTTCGGTACATGGGTAATCTAGAACAGCTACTGGGAGACACTGGGAAATAAACAGAACGGCTGGGGTGACTCAGGAAACACACAAGATGAACTAGCAACCAGAACAGGGAGAGAGGACAGGTTAAATACACCAGGAAACAATCAGTATATGGGGAAAACCTGGATAAGGGGGAGGGGAACAGGTAGCACAGAGGAATAGAATTCTAGGGTGTGACAAATACTATATTTCATTTACCTTAAAAACTTTGACAGCCACAACCCTCTTGAGCACCTCCAGCCAAGCTAGCTGCTGCACTAGTTAAGCATTCACAGTCCCGCTCCCAGTGACAGATGAGCGCCGAAGCAATGTTAAAATGCAATTACAATGCTCTGTGCTTTTATCAAGCTCCCGCACACATTTGGCGTGTTTCCAGTCAGACAAACCAATAACAAATTGTTTTTTCTTGGTAAAATAAAGCATACAGGCAAAGCAAAAAATATTACCTGTTAATGGTGAATAGGTGATCCAGTCTCTGGAAACTTTCGCTATTTGGGAGTTGACAGCACAGCTGATCATTAGTCTGGGAGCGCACCTTACCACCCAAACCCCCATCACGAGTTGAGGCTAGATATTTGCTCTTATTATTATGAAAGGCTTGCTGCTGCTGCTACCGGTACAGCTAGCAGGTTGTGCTGTGCTGCTAACACTAGCCTCCTCCGGTCCCTGGTTAGCTTGCTTGTCATGATCTACCACACATTCCTCACCCTGATTCTCCTCCTGGGCCTGGCTACTTTTGAAGAATGTTTTGATAGATGGAACGTGTCTTAATAAAGACACCTCTCTTCTTTTCATTTCTTTCATTTGCGTTTAGTACAACTGCTTCTCTCAATCATTTTCTTGACCTACAACGACAGATCCCACAGTCCGCTTGATTCAGCACAGGGTTATTTGAAGGTTGTGCAGGGGCGGGTTGTTATGTCAGTGCTTTCCACACCTGCTTGACTAATTATATAATTATATTTATATAATTCTATTTAAATGAATACAAATATCAGCATGCCTTTTCTCTGGTTATATATATGGTGTCAATATCTGAAATGTAAAGAAAATTATTTCCTTTCCTTGGGCCCCAAGTGCACATGGGCCCCTGGGACTGTGCCCATAATGCCCATTGGGTAATCCGGGCATGCTCTTCGCAGTCACCTCCCCGTATCTCTTAGGTTTATTGGTGTTAAATAGGTGTTACTGAACGCCGGAGGGGGGAAATATAATTAAACAACTTTTGAGAAGAGAAGCTTTTTGGATAAATGAATTGTCTACTGTTGAGCCATATGGTATGAACGAATCGCAGGATTTGAGTTGTTTCTTATGAACATGGGGTTAAAGGGTATGGATCATTAGCCTCAGTGAAATGTATGTATTTGTAAATGGGTAACATGCAAATTGGTAATGTTGTGCATGTATGGATATTGCTAATGGGTGTGTATATTTAATGTTTTTAATATGTCTTTGTTCTTGTGAGATCGTTGATGAACTGTTGTGTATATTGTGTATATTATTTATCAGCATTCAAAATACTTTACAACTTTAAGAACCACTGATCATGTGATTAAGGGCTATTTAATGAAACCGGGGAGCTCGGATCATAATTCACCTTTGGCTAAGCCCCACCCCCTTAGTTACTGTTGCTACGTCCAACAACTTCAACTGGGCTCTGGTTTGGTATCAACATGGCTTATGCTGTGACAGCTCTTCCTGCTGAAATTTTATCAAACTTTGATAAAACAGCAAATAAAGTGTCCGATAGAAGTAGGCAAAAGGGGCTGCAATATGCGTTCGAAGGCTATATTCAAGACATACAGGTGAAACGCAAGGAACACAAGGCATCCAAATAGAGGCAAAAGCATACCGGTCACAGTCAAAAAATGAACCACCGCATATCCTACTAATCGAGACGGAGGCTGGGAATAACAATATCAAGGAGCAACACTTTTCATGCAAAGCTGGGTAGGCCTCTATTCACTTCAATAATCGTTATTACAAAGCAAACGGACTACGCAAGTATAACGTATTCTTTAGCAGCGTGTGCTAGTGTATCAACAACCGGTATGCTAGGTAATGTTAACAATAGTGGCGGGCCGTGCATTTTACACCTAGGCCTTCACTATCTTCCCAAAATGAAAACGCATTATAATAACCTCACAATTACATTCTAGGGCTGTAAGTTATTGTCATTCGGCATATAATGCACCCCATATTCATAGTGAAGATAAGTTTATTCCACTCGATAAAGGATATTTACGACATGTCTCAACACCTATGAAACTTACAATGCAATAATTGACCAGACACGACTAAAACCATATGAATGTAACACTACGCATTAATAAACGCACATCCAGGTTTTCCATGCACACTCAAAGGCACAGCTTACTAAGACCCCTGAATCTGAACCACAGACCTTATATATACAACCTGCACCAGTGGAGGCTCGTCCATTGAGGCAGGGGAGGTTGTTCCTCCTCATTTTTTTGAGAGGCAAAAGGGAGTTCAAGAATATAAAAAACAGTAATTGGTTCAAATAAACTCTTAATAAATCTCTGTATAACTTATAATTCATTTATTATTTTGAAATAAATAATTTAAATGATGATTAAAATGCTTAAACAGTGACATC
>JACXGM010028478.1:0-14046 GCA_016801145.1 Umbra pygmaea | reverse complement strand
GACCGCCTTCATTAAACAGCTTTTCACCACTTTAAAGTAGTGATCTCAGTGTTAAATCTATTGGCAGATCATTCCTTGTGAGCTGGTCAGAAGTGTCAGTGGTAGAGTTGAGTCACTGACCCTGATCTATTAATTAGTTGTACATGACACCAGACTTGATTTAGAAACTTCACTTCAGAGATTAACCACTTCTCAAACACATTTAAAATGGGCACTGGTAGTCTGAAAGGCATTGGTGCTTGAAAATCAATGGTAGTAATACCAGGGAAATTCAGGTAGAGAAAGTCACAGTTATCAGGTTAGGGTAAATTTAGCAACATTTCCAATTACATAACAAATAAAGCAAACATTCTAGATTTGACATCAATATAGCAGCATGTCTAACAATGCACTGGCTAAAACAGCTAAAGGAGACGTCACTTTGAACCAAATTTAGAAAATGTAAAACATGATTTCATTTGAGACAGAACTTACCTTGAACAACTGGCTTCAATACAGTTGATTAATTGCTTGTTGTCCTCTTGATATTCTACAGATATATTAGAACACATTAATCAATGCCACTTTTATTCTGATAACATACTCATACTACAATTGAAACTTACCAATGTCTCAACTGTTTATTGTTTAAAATGTCTCAACTTAAATACAATCAACTTTGATTTGGTGGTGGTGTAATTGATCGTTGAACCAATCAAATTACAGCTTTTCCCATCTTTTGATTGGTCAAAAGGCCACTAAGAGAGAAAAAACTAGTAGAATTGCTTGCCTATCTTGGGAGTTTTAAAAAACTGCCCTGTTTTGACTGGTAGCCTAATTGATACAAGCAGAAAGAGGTATTTTGCAAATAAAATGTGGTAGTCTGTCATGTTTTTAACAAGTTATGCAGCAATATCTATTCTCCATAAGGGTTTAATTTACTAGGGGAAAATTGGTCTAGCTTCAGGTGTCATAAAAAGAAAATGCAGCTATAGAGAAATAAAAGGGTATCATTGAAAATGTAAGTGTACATCCTTTCAAATTTATTCAAACCATGTTAATGAAAGTCCATAGAACCAATAAGCAACTCATAACTTTGGGTTTTGACAGATTCATCCTAAGTGTATTTGATCATTGAAAGTGTAGTAGATTTTTATGAGTATATACAGTAGTATGCGCAGCTTTTTACCTGAGGCCTATACTATGAAGCAAGATTTGTGGTTAGCGAGCTAACTTCAGAGGCCTATACTATGAAGCAGGATTTGGGGTTAGCGAGCTAACTTCAGGTTTAACCATTGACTGTATATACTACTGGATGGAACATGTGTGACGTCACCCTATGGTTTGTGGAGATCTGATTTCAGTCCTCCAGTTTGCCGTTATCGGCGCCTCCATCTTGGTTGCAGATGAGACTATTTTAGACAAGAGGGTGTCTAACAAAAAGGTTAGCAAATGAAAAACATTATTAAAACAAAATGTAACGTTACTTACCGAAAAAACTGAACTACCGACTGCTTTAAGTGTCTAGTTGTTCAATGGAACGCTGAACAAGACATTAGGCAACCAAAGTGACAGAGTCACTACCAGGCCCGACGGCACGAGGGGGCAAAAGGGGGCAATGCCCCCTCGGTTAGAATATTGTGCCCCCTCAGTTTTGATTCCAGTATGTGTCCTAAAAATTCCTCCACAGTCAGGCCTAGTTGCGATTTTTTTGCGTTGATTATTACGCTGTGCCGCTGCACAGGAATCAAAACCAGCGGGTTAACGTAAAAAAGTCACACATTGGTAACAATCATACTTTGATTTGCCTTCACACAGTAGAAAGGCGGGCTCAATTTGAAATTGATGACTATGTTCAAATGAAGTCTAGTAGTATATTGTTTCCACCGGAAATAAGTTTCACAGCTAAATTATGGATGTTAGAAAGTGGTTTTGCACATCCTCAACTCAAAGTGGCACGGAAATGGAGACGCCAGCCACAGAGGCTGCCTTGCCAACATTGCTGGTAACACCGGGACATTCGACCGCCGATGCGACTCGCCCTAGCTGCAGCAGAGTAAAACTGTCTTGCCGCGTATACAGCCTTGCATGTGCCTGTGCCTGACAAACTTTTCTGAATCCGGTAAGAATTAAATTCACTGGAGGGCTTGCACTTCCCAATTTTCTATACTATTTTATTACTGGGCAGCCAACCTTCAGAAAATGTTACTCTGGTTACATGCCCCAAACACGCCATGGTGCCATTTAGAAGGTAGGTCATGCTTCTCTTCATATCTCTCTGCTTTAGTCTGCTCTGCTCTGCTCTCCCAGTATCTCCTTCTCGTTACGTTGGCAATCCTGTAGTATTAACTACTCTCAAAATCTGGTAGCAGTTCCGTAGCCACTTCAAATTTTCTTCTGCATCTATCATGGGCCCCATTGATAAAAAACATACATTTCCCCCATCGGTTGATGACAAGGCCTTCTGTTTTTGGAAAGGGAAAGGTATGAAAACATTCTTTGATTTATATGAAAATTGAGTCTTTTCTAGTTTTCCCAATATGTCTGTTGAATACAACTTGCCTTCATCTCAATTTTCCACTATTTACAATTGAGGCATTTTGTTTCCAATCAATTCAAAGGCTTTCCTTGCATACCCCCAACCCAGCCCTGGTATGTATTGCTGACTATCTCACCCCTACAGAAATCTTTGATTTCCCGGGTCTATTGCTGGATTATGTCATGCGACGACCAGTCCATGGAAAGAACTAAATTGGCTTGGGAGCAGGAGATGGGGATGGTATTCTCTAAGGAGTTCTGGGAAGATGCAATTAAAAGAACAAGTTCTACCTCTTCGTGTGCCCGTCTGGGTCTCATTCAATTTAAGGTTATACACAGAGTACATTACTCAAAGTCCAGACTATCCAAAATGTACCCAGCAGTGATGGATGTGTGTGACAGCTGTCACTCCTCTCCCTGTGACCAATGTATTGTTGTATGTTTAACTGTAACAAATTAGACGACATGCAGTTTGATCGTTAACTCTCAGCTGTCTTTACTTGAACTGCCCATCACCACCCCCACGTACATATTACGTGCTTACGTATCACCTATGTTTTACATCTTACATAGAATACATGACATCAACCATTTTTCCAAGACAATATTCTAACTTGTTTCAACATATTTAAATGCTTTCACCAACAGGAATTATTTATCATGCTATTAAACACTTACCCTAATGCCTTGTAATCAGTTACTATGCTAATGCAAATTATAGTCTCTAAACCTAGAAGGAATTTTAATCTCTCTTCCTGATCTCGTGGTGATGGTTGGGTTTGTACTTTCTTCAGATGATTCATTTTGATGTGCTTGTTTCACAATGACAGGGGAACCAGTATTCATTTCTCTCTCCAGTTTCACATTTGTTTTTTGTTCGGTGTTTAAGTCATCTTGATCACTTGCTGATGGAAAGTTTTGTTCTTTAGTCTTTAACAAATGTCTTCTGTTTCTTCTGTACAGCCTTCCGTATGATCTCGGCAAGTCGTGTTTCTTTAGAACGGTTGCAGGATTCCAGATTTGTCCTTGCTGCACTCTCAGTTTGTCTCCTGGTGATATCTCTGGCAACTGTTTGGCGTTTTTGTCATAATAAATTTTTTGCTTTGACTGCCTCTGTTTGAGTTTGTCTTGAACATTCCAACTCCCCTTTGGTGTCAATAATTTGCTTGAAGTTGGCAGTTTGGCTTTCAATCTTCTTCCCATTAGAAGTTGTGCCGGTGACAAACCAATGCCATCAAGTGGAGTATTGCGGTATTCCAGCAATGGAATATATGGATCCCCATTCACATCTTGTGACTTTGTGAGCATTCTCTTGATAGTTTGGATCATCCTTTCTGCTTGTCCATTAGATTGAGCATATCTCGGACTCGACGTTTTGTGCTCGAACTCCCAGTTTTCTGCAAAACACTTGAATTCTCCACTGGCATATTGTGGACCGTTATCGGATATCACTACGTCAGGTATACCATGCCTTGCGAACAGTGATTTCATTGCCAGGATTACACCTTTGCTGGTAGTGTCATTCAACTTGACCATCTCTGGAAATTTGGAGTAGTAGTCTACACACATTAAATAGTTCAAACCACTGTGGTGAAACAAATCAGTACCAACTTTTGCCCATGGTCTTTCTGGTAATGCATGGGATATTAGTGGTTCTTTTGTGTGAATGTTACGATGAGTGTTGCACATGGCACATTGAGATACCATTTTCTCAATTTCATCTGACATTCCTGGCCAATAGATAATGTCTCTTGCTCTTTCTTTGGATTTTACCATTCTGAGATGTGACTCATGAATTTTCTCCAACATCTGTCTTCTCATTCTGCTTGGAATTACAAGTTTTGAAGTTTTGAAGACCAGTCCATCTGCATAACTTATGTCCTCTTTGTATGTCCAATATTTCTGCACATCTCTGTGTACAGCCCTTTTCTCTGTGGGCCATCCTTTTATGGTGTATTCTTTCAGTTTCTGCATTTCAGGATCTTCAGCTGTTTCTTTTCTGAACTCTTGGAGTTTCTTTTCCGTCACTGGAAGCTGAGATGTGATGTAATTTACCTCTAACTCCTCTTCCAGCAGTTCTTCGTTGCATTCATCCAGGTATGCACGACTTAATGCATCTGCAATGTGCATTTCTTTACCTGGCTTGTACTTGACTTTTAGATTGTACTGCTGAAGTCTGAGCAACATCCTTTGAAAATGCACTCTAATGGCTTGTGGTCGCTTTCTACTTAAACTTCTCTCCCGTATACGTATTGATTGAATTTTTAACATCCATATACAATCGCCAGCAGTTCCTTCTCAATTTGCGCATATCGACGTTGACAATCTGTGAGCGCTCTTGATCCATATGCTACTGGTCTCTGATCTTGTAACAGAACCGCACCCATGCCTTCAGAACTGGCATCTACCGACAGTGTTAATGATTTTATGACGTCATAGTATTTTAGTGTTGGTCCATTTGTTGCTAGAACTCTGAGTTTTCAAAAAAAAAATCCTTGTTCACTTCCCCAGCACCATTCAACATCTTTTCTCCAGCAGGTGTCTGAGTGGAGCACTTATTTCTGACAAGTTGGGAATAAACTTGGCAAGATACTGCAGCATACCCAGAAATCTTTGAAGATCTTGTTTGTCCTCTGGTGTGGGTAACTGAACCACAGCTCTCACTTTTTCTTCATCAGGTTTAAGCCCTTCTGATGTCAGTATGTGACCAATATACTTAATTTGTGAAGTCCTGATTTTACATTTCTTTTTGTTTAGTTTGAGGTTGTATTCTCTTGCTCTCTGGAGCAGTTATCTCAGCTTGTCATCATGTTCTTGTATGGTTTCACCCAAAAACTAACAAATCATCCACAATGTTTATCACTCCATCCAGGTCTTCAATCATCTGTGCTACTGCTCTTTGAAATACTTCAGGTGCTGATGGTATTCCAAATGGCAAACGCAGGAATCTATATCTTCCTTAAAGAGTGTTGAACGTACACAACTTGGAACTTTCTTCGTCCAATTTAATCTGCCAGAACCCTTGGTTGGCATCCAGCACAGAAAACACTTTAGCATTTGGCATGTTTGAAACTACCTCTTCTACTGTAAGTAGTGGATAGTGTTCACGTTTGATTGCCTTGTTTAAATCCTGTGGGTCGAGACATATTCAAATTTTGTCTGGCTTGACAATCGTCAACATGCTACTTACCCATTCAGTTGGATCTGTTTGTTTTTCAATGACGTTCATTTCTTCCACCTTGTTTAATTCTTTAATTATTCGTTCTTTCAGAGCTACAGGAACTTTTCTTAGAGCATGTACAACTGGTTTTACTGATGAATCAATTTTGATGTGATGATATCCTGGCATGCATCCTAATCCACTGAACAGATCTTCATATTCTTTCATAATGTCATCGTTTTCAACAGATGCTTCATATATCCTTTTTATCAAGCCCAGTGATTGACATGTGGTTCTTCCTAAAACTGCAGGAGCATCTCTTTCAATGATCTGAAAGTGTATTTTGTGCTTCTGCCCTTTATACTCACACGTTAACTGTTTCTGTCCCAATGGCGACATCTGGTGTCCAGAGAAAGTAAGTAACTTGCAGGTAGACTTACTCATCTTCTCTGTTATGCCCAGCGAATTGTATGTTTTCAATGAAAGCACATTACATTCTGCACCAGTGTCCAACTTGAATTTCACTTTCTTGTGTATAATCTTTAGGGATTCAGACCACATTTCTTTTTCTCCTCGCATTTCTGTGTTGACAGATTGAATATTTTTTCTTTGTTTTTCTGAACGTCCACTGTGCCCAGGAACATTATTTTATCATCTTCCTCTGACTTTTCAAGCGTGTGCATCTTTCTTGGCTGTTTACGCTCAATTCTGCACATTTTTGCAAAGTGATTCCTTCTACTGCATAGTCTGCACGTTTGTCCATAAGCGGGACATTTTCTCTGTTCATGCTTGTAACCGCACCGACTGCATTTTGTGTCGTCTTTCATGTCATGTTGTACTTCTCTTGGCATAACCTGACTTTTATTTTTTATTTTGACAGCCTTAATTTTATGCATATCAACTTCGTCATTTAGTGCTTTCACTTGACTGGAAGTGATTTCATTCGCTCTACAAATGTCCACAGCTTTTGCTAATGTGAGATCTGCTTCTCTTAGCAATCTAGCTCTTAGTGTGTCATCTTTTATGCCGCACACAATTCTATCTCTTATTAAAGAATCGTGCAATTCTTCGAACTCACAGTCTTTTGCTTTGTTCTTCAGATCTGTGACGTCTGTATCAATATTCTCCGATGATCCCTGAGCCCTCGTAAAGAATATGTGACGGATGTAAGGTAGGTTTTTTCTTGGTTCACAATAGTTTTTGAACTTTTGCTTGAGAACGTCGATTTTGTCCCTCTCTCCTTCATTGAATTCAAACGTATTGAAAACTTGAATTGCCTCCTCACCCGCAATATGTAGAAATGTGGCACACTGCACGTGTTCTGGCCTTTCCGCGATGCCGCTAGCCGTTAGGAAGAAGTCGAATTTTTATATCCAAATCTTCCAATTTTCTGAAAGATTTCTCTGTAGACATAGGTTCGATGGTGGCTGTAACTGTGCCATTATTCTTTTAATGCACTTATTACTTCTGACACCATGTATTGTCGTATTTTTAACTGTAACAAATTAGACGACATGCAGTTTGATCGTTTACTCTCAGCTTTCTTTACTTGAACTGCCCATCACCACCCCCACATACATATTACGTGCTTACGTATCACGTGTGTTTTACATCTTACATAGAATACATGACAACCAATACCATATGTCTTTTACTTGTCCAAAACTGAATAGCTTCTGGAATTCAGTATTCCATACTTTGTCTGAAGCCCTCAAAATTCACCTGACTACATGCCCATTTATTGCTCTGTTTGGAATCCCAGGTAACTCGATTAAATTAAATAATAAAGCCTCTGAAATTATTGCTTTCATAACATTATTAGCTAAACGCATCATTTTACTATTGTGGAAATCCTGTCAGCCCCCCTTAGCTTCTCAGTGGCTAACTGATGTCCTATTTTTTTTTACATTGGAGAAAATAAAGGATTTCCCTTAAACCTAGTTAGTATTAGTATTAATCTTACTATTGTAAATTAGATATCCATGTATGTCCGTGTGATGTGTTTTCATCTGGATGTTTTGTGTGGGGTTTGGGGGTAGGTGAATCGGGTGGAGTGGATATAGAGGAGGGAAGGGGGAGGGTATGGGGAAGAAAATTTTGCTATGTACCTTTCTTGTCATCATTGCTGTACATGTGATAAATAAATATATTTAAAAAAAAGAAATATCAGCATTGTCAGTTTTGAATTGTTGTGTAATTTGCAAGCTTTTGGAAATGGTGGAAATGGCTTGGCAATAGATTTTTTCTTCATTGCTTTTGATTGTCTATTGCGGGATTGAGGTGATGTGGTGTGATGATATTTGACATTTTTCGTTTATAAAGTCTAATTTATTGTTGTTATAGTAGAATAATTGCTTCTTGCAATACATTGATGAAGGTGGTTAGATTTTGAGCAATATTAGTAACTGTACTGATCACTATCCACTCCACTACATACTATCAACATTATTCATTGTGTTATTACCCAGCTGAAATATGTGTGCCCCCTTAGTCATTTTGGGTGACCCCTTGCGGAATTAGTTCTCCCGCCGGCCCTGGTCACTACATAGCCACGCCCTAAAACACCCCTTGCTTTTTTGCCAATTTGAGTATCGCCCCCAGCTGGAATTCAGATAGAATGCAGGTTTAAGGCACTTTCACATTTGCATCTCTTTGCCAAACTGGATGCTAGCCCTGTGGGTTTAACCCTGGGTTAACACCCTTACCCTCTAAACCATACTCCACCACCTTCCTCTCTATCACCCACCCAAACGCTTACACCTAACTTAATCAACAAAATCTCCGTACACATAGTTTAATAAGCCTTTTCTACATCAAAGTAAGTGACACACATTACTTTCTTCCTTGACAATGCACAGGCTATCTCCGTACTAACTGTAATGAATGCATCCGTAGTTGCTCTACCTCTCCTATACCCACTCTGTGCCTCACTCACCAAACCCCTGCTGTCCAAATAATACAACAATCTACTTACAATCATCTTCTCCATACAACCGCTGGGTTATGAAATTATTTACCCATTATGGGTTATTTATATGGAAGTTGGGTTATTTTGTGCAACTCATGCGTCAAATCAAAATCCATCAACCCAACATACATCGGTTGACCCAGCACGTGGGTTGTTTGTGCTTTGAACGTCATCACATCATCACCACGTCCACCAGAGTCCACACACCGAGCGCTTGTCACAACAGAGAAACTGACTGGTCATCCAGCGGGGCAAATAATAATATATGCATAAATCTATCATGTATTCTGTTCTAGGTTTGTAGTGTAAGAGTTGTATAGCTATGAGTAGTCTATTGCAATTCATCTCCTTAAATTGTACTATAATGTGTTAGAATTAATCTGGCATATGGGTTAATTTCACCCAGCATTTGGTTACAGTATATAACAAAGATGTAGTTGAATCAACCCAGAATTGTAATTAATTTGACCCAGCATTTGGGTACACTACACTTTTCTTGACATACAGCACATTACTGTAAACAGAAAAGTGTTAAGAGTGTTTCAGCACCTCTATCTGCAAATGTATGAAATTACACTATTTAACTGTAAACTAGTACACCAGCTTAAGTAATCAAGGACTAGTTAAATAGGTGATTCAAGTTGAATTAGGTGTGCCTGCTCAAATACAGCTCATAGGACGTTTAGTTATGGAAAAGAGTTCTCCAGGGATGTAGTGGGAAATTAATGTTTATAGGACCAAGTAATGACTACTTCAACAGCTGACTTCTTATCCCTCCTGGGATGAATTAAGATTCATGGAAAGGGGGAAACCCCAATGTATGTCACACATTTAAACCTGTACCTATGTGATTTTGGTTTTGATCCACCCATAAAGGGAGTTTGGTATTATTACTTGTAAAGGTTATGTTGTCTCCACTGGGTTTCTAGGAGAAGAAAAATGCTAGGTCCCCCCTCTGTTGTTCTCCAATTTCAGCCAGTGAACTGATTCTGTATTTCGTATGCAGCGGGAGTTGTGGGCGGCCCCTCTCGAGGGGAAATATAAGTCTTTGTTTAAGGTTAAATCAGATGAGATCTCTTTAACGACTCTACTGGCCACACGTGAGTGCGTGCCATAGCAAATGTGTTGAATTAACGTTGTGATAGACTGTACCGTATAAGACATGCTAATTTCTTGGTATAATTGTTTAATTCTGTGTCCGGTTAAAGTGTTGAACTTCGATGCTCTTTAACTGGAATGAAATAGTATTAATTTACTAAGTTCTGTCATAGACATTCTAAATCATTTCCCAGAACATCTCCAGTGGAGTTATTAATGGGAATGTAAGTTATCTTGTTGCGGTCTGCTCTGAAGTTTCAGCCTTTATCAGTAAATGCACTGTTTACTGAGTATCGCGGGTAGCGATTAAGTTTTCCCGGGTCGCTGTAGTATTTCTATCCGTAGCTGTTTACACACGGATAAATGATCATTTGTGAGGTCAGATAGTTAGATAGGAAATATCAACAACGTCTATTCTATAAATCCTCTATAGGCTTTTATTAAGCATTTCTCCGTTCTTAACCCAGACTATTGCAACAGGGGAGGAAAGGTAATATTAATTATTAATGCTTTAAGTTCATAAGTGGATCTTAATTGTATCCTTTTACCCCCTGACTACAAATGGTGCCCCCTGTGAAGAAATCTGGCTAAGCTGAACAGTTTTTCGATCAGTGTGCATGCAGAACAGCAGTTCATGGATTTATTTCAAAAGGAATAACCGGTCAAATCTGCCGAAAGGACGTGTTGTGTTTTCCGGAGATGGATTCGAACTGAGAATTCTGCAGCACCGATGAGTAACTGTCCTGCAGGCTCAAATAAATATTTGCTTGTATTTACATATAGAAACCACTGTATGTTGTTGCTAGACTACTCATTTTTTAAGATAAAATGAACATTGCAATGTTTGGGTTGAACAAAGAATGCATAGGGTCAGAGGACCCACAAATAGTTCTCTTTCTACAAGCTTGGGAAAATAAGGTAAACCCTACACTCACAATGTTATACGCAGGTGGTTTGGATCTAATCGCTTCAAACGAAAGCATACTGAATTGGTACGCAACGGACAGATTGAATAAAAGTAATTGGAACAAATACAAAAAGATACACTACATCAATATAAAGTTAGTTTGGACAAATCGATGGACATTCACCACAGACAACTTGAAGAGGTGGAACTCTTACAGGCTAAAGTGAATGCTTTTGACTTAGATAAGCGAGATTTGGAACATCAAAACCAGGCATGGCAAGACAAAATAAAGGCGGTAAAAACTACATTGATGCAGAGTCGAAAATACGTGACCGCTTTAGAGAGCTGCTGTGACATTTTAGGAATCCCGACAGTAGCCATCAAACAAAAGGTTGCGGGAAGTAAACACTCAGGTAACAATGGCCAGTCCGAGTCAATGGAAGACTTAATAACCAATGCGCGCAACGCAGCATGGTCTAAAATGGAGCAAACTGACACAGACGACCCAGCAGGGCTCCTCCGATCGCCGCAGGCCGTGGGGGGACAGGGCGTCAGTAATGTTAAAGGCAAGAGTCCCTTAAAAATAGCTGTGCTAAAAACCATTCAGGACCACGAGGGAAAGAAGTCACAAGTAAGCAGGAGATTAACTTACGAAGATAAGTTGGGTGCTATTGGCATGTTACCTAGGAGCGGTCCGTTTGAAATGTACTGGCAAAAACTACTGATGCAGGCCGAGGTATTCAGTTTAGAGCTGAGAGACATTTGGCAGGTAGTATTTGTAACTATCCCACAGGACCTAATGGCAAAAATGTCAGATGAATTGCGAACCGGACATATCATGACTAGGCTACACAATGAAAGTGACCAGGAAGTTATGGCACGACTTAAAGCCTGCTTAATAACATTGCGAGGTCCGACACCCGTGGCGTGGAACAAAATATTAGAGCTCAAACAAGGCACAGAACCCTTTGAGGCGTTTGCGAATCCGTTTGGCAACAGTTTCGGGAATTTAGTGGTATAGAGCACCCTACGCGTGATGCTGACATTCTGTTGGAACTGCTAAAAAACAATGCCAGCCCACACGTGCAACAGGCATTCAACTACGGTATGGGTCCCCCACAGAATACGTTCAATTCTCTGGTTGAGTGGGTTATGAACATTGAAAAGAGGTTAAAGGTCACAAAACCAGAGAACAAACGTATAGCGTCAACTATGTCCCAGGAGATGAATGGGGGGAGCGATACAACTCCAGCGCCAATAGCACGCTGTTCATTTTGTCACAGAAAAGGCCACACCAAAGCAAAGTACCACCGGAAAGATAAATGGAGCAATTCTCATGGTGGTCACACCAAAAGTAGGCATAAGAAAACATCTTATGCTAACTGGTTGCTAGACCAAATAAGACAATTGTTTCAACAATATAATGGGCGACTTACACAGGTTGGGGCATGTCAGACCCCACAAAATCACTCGCACACTATAGGAAATAGTGGTATGAGATCGCCTGTTATGCACTCAGAACCACTGCTCTGAGAAGCAGATTGGATAGGGGTTGAGGCTATTAGCATGGGGGGTCAGCTTTGAAAGGTGTCAACTGTTACAGGAGCCACACTGCTCCAACCAGGGTTTTCAGAGTACTACTCATGGAAGTATGGGTCTTCGATGATCAAACTGTAAGCTAATTTGCAGCAGGATTCATTGGTTACAGATATACCTTGGAGTGTTCTAGGTGATAGCAAATCTCTGGGCTCACTACAGTAGCCCATTATAAAAATGTATAATTAACATGCCTTTGAGTTCTCAGAGAAAACCACAATTCCCATGAAGCAATGCTGATGGAGACCAGACCTGGCTGCCGAATATGACAGGCCCCACGAATGCGGGGGTACAGAAGGGTCTGCACATGGGTGACAGGTTCTACCTGACCTGGAATAAATCAGCACATGTAACATTTTCACACCACAATGAATTGTCTTATCTTTCCCAGCTGTAGCCCGGCTACCAAAGTCTCCACTGTTATCTATGATAACAGGCGGAGCTATTTAAAGAGAGAAAAATTGAGAATAATACCTAACTTGGAGAATTCCAATTGGGTCCTGCTCTCCCTGAAAAATTGATTAACCATGATGGGTTTTCGGGTCGAGTTGGACTGATCAACCGGCTCAATTTCGAACACAAAATGGAAAATTCAGATTGGAGAATTTCGTTTTGAAACGAGAAAATTGTTGGGATGTTGTCCAATCATCTCTTAACATAAATGGAAACTAGGATTTATGTTCACTAAATGTTGTCCTGTGTATGTGTCTGTCCTGTTTCTGTTACATGTATTTCACACTGTTGAAGGAGAGGAGCTGAGGTGTGGTGCCCTTTCGAGGTCCGACGGTGTAGCTGCCCATACGGTTGGTAAAACAGCCCACACCAGATTTGGCAATTGGCCATCGTGGACACCTAGCCGGTAACGGGGGGCCACACACACAAGATGCTGGCGGAAAATTGAGGTTCCACTCTTCTCCCAGCCAAGCATAGTCAAGGGATGGTTTTGTCCCACACACACAAAATGGATGATATTCCCAGTATCCATTCACATACATCTAAAATTTCGGGTTCCAACACTGGTTTACCCAGACACACTCATTTAACAATCTCTATTATATTATTATCATTAATGGGATTACTCAAATGTGTTACAACACAACAGTTCTGGTTGGGGCCACCGACATGCTGCAGACATGTTGGTTGGTCCACACAATAAACACCTCATGACTTTGTCATTGCTTTGCACAAACTAACTGCCCCTACAGGTGACAATCTTCTTCGTGCGCCGTAGAGGATGGTCGCATGGACAAATGGCTCTGCTCACTCTATGCAGGTTTTGGCTTATTACTTTTTTTTTAGTTTTTATTTCTGCACGTTCTGCACTGTCGCTCATACAGTATGATCGACTAGCACTTTTGGATATACGTAATTTACTGGATACAGACTTTTTTTCCACTTACCGGAGTAATTGCTGCAACTGGAATATCCCGCCGTCGTCGACTTGTTTACTCATACACAGGCGACGCAGGAAGAAGAAGAGAGGAAAGCGAGCGGGGGCTCTATGCAGATCACGAACGAGATACAGCAATCCACCGTTACCGAGCATTTTACTTGCAAATGTTCAATCACTTGACAATAAAATGGACGAACTTCATGCTCGGATTATCTTCCAGCGAGACATTGCCAACTGCTGCGTGCTAGCTTTTACTGAGACGTGGCTAGATTCCACCATACCTGACACAGCCATTACGCCAGCTGGTTTCTCCATCTTCCGGCAGGACAGAACCTCGGAATCAGGTAAACAAAGAGGCGGAGGGGTTTGCATTATGATTAACTCTCGTTGGGGTTCGGATGCCGCAG
>JACXGM010028476.1:0-14046 GCA_016801145.1 Umbra pygmaea | reverse complement strand
CACTACCTTTCCCTATCTGATCCGTTACTTTAGTATTTTCCAAATAAGCACCTTTGTGTATATACAGACTTGAACATTATATTAGTTTAATTACATTATTGTTATTTGTTATTTGCACAGTTACCATTTGCACTGTCATACTAGTGTTAACTTATTACATTGTATCTGCCTGCTACTCTGTACACTGCATTCAACTGCACATTCAACTGCACTTTTCTATCTTTCCCCCTTACCCTACCCTTTGTGTTATTCTTGTGTATTTGTATTCATGTGTAACTCTGTCTGTACTTGCACCTTTGCTTTATCTTGGCCAGGTCGCTGTTTTAAATGAGAATTTGTTCTCAACGTGCCCACCTGGTTAAATAAAGGTTAAATAAATAAATAAATAAAAATCAGGTTAATGGTCTTGAGTATTTTGCAATGGAATGCAAGGAGCTTAAAGCGTAACTCCTGCCAAAATACAACCTAAGGTCTTTTTTGAATGTAAAAAAATTTCTTCTCTTAAAAGATAACATAGTCACTTAGCTGATGGCAATATCTATTCAAATAATAACAAGGGTTTTCATTGAATATATCAATCTTAGCTGACATAAACTCTCATGTGAAACTTTGTAACACCGGCAAAAACTACCCACGCAAGACCTCACGTGACATTTCCTCTTTCTGATTTTAGTATTATTTCATATGAGGCTCCTTTTTCAACGACAAGTTCAATATTGTTTTTCACTAATGAAAATAGTGCCCCTATCACTCCCATTCAAAAGGCGATTTGATTGAAACCAAAAATAGAGAAAATCTTATGTGGCGTTTCCATCCGAAGTATGCATTTCATCGAAAGTTTAACTCAAGTACATAAAAAAAAGACCTTAGTTGACATTTTGGCTAGAGTTTAAAGAGATTTTGTTATTTTGGGATATTCAATAAATGGGAATACATATTGATTGGGGGGTAGCGAAATTGGAAGCACATTATAACAGCTGAAAATAATTGCATTATACCAAAACCGATCAAAAAGCAGGGGGCAAACAATTGATTTTTCATCTGATCCAATCTGGCACTGGGCATTGTCAGATTGACGGTACCCTCCTAGTCCAATAGAGGCAGTATCTTAGTGTGACGTTAGCTGAGAGTTTGCAACGCTGTACACTCTACATTAAGTTACACACTTTCACTGGCACAGTCAATGTCAATCACATCATAGCCACTCCCTAAAACACCCCCTGCTTTATTGCCTGCTTTAAACCATAAATAAAAAAATGAACATCATTGTGTATTGCAGAAGGCATAAATCTAGCGATTGAGACCATATGCTCATTATGAAAATGTTTACTGAGCTAATAAATCAAGTGAGAAGTGACTCAAATTCTCATAGACTTCTACAGAAACAGAGCTCTTTTGCAACCAGATGTATCGCCCTCAGCTGGAATTCAGACAGACTGCAGGTTTAAGGCACTTCCGTATTTGCGTCACCTTGCCAAATCGGATGATTGCCCTGTGATTTGAACTCGCAAACTCCGGGATAAAAGTAACAGATTTATACGCCCATCCACCATTACCGGCTTCTACCCTACCTAAAACTACTATTTACATGCTACGCCATGATCTTCATATATTCATATTTTACGTTTTTTAATTGAGTTCCCTACAAACGTAATTGACCCTCTCATACGTTCATATTTCACATATTTTAGTTTTGCAAAAGAGTTCCCTCAGAATGTAATTCAATGCAATTTTGGGCTGTGCTAGACCCTCTGGGCCCGGCTGGTTTATCCAGTTAATTTTAGGGATACTCAAGTAGGTTTACCCACACGTCCATGTGAAATTTGTATGATCTAACAAACATAGTAATCATCTTTTTGGCTGGAAATGGTTGAAAGCAAAAATGTAGCTCTCTCTCACTCTTTACAACATACACTTTTGTTTAGATTGTCCATCTTTTTCGGAATTTATCACTTGCACTAGACATTGTAGAAAAAAAACTCAAACACTTCTTATTTAGCTACCTATTATCAGAGCAATGCAATCACTATGGAGGTTTCATTCTGCAATCACCTCAATTCAGGGGCGGGAAAGATAAAGATCAGAAATCAACTGAATTCCTCCCCTGAATCTAGCTGTAATTTTAATAATGTGGCCAATGGCATCACTGATAACATTTCTGGACACTTGCGGAAGTACAACATGCATCGAGATGTTATTTTTTAGAGTCTGACAGGTTGGAAACATGACCAGCACAATGATTTTGGGATGTTTAGATGTCTGGGTTGATCCTGGGTAAAAAAGCAATTGATACAGTATTTGGTATAATAATTCCCTACACTAAGTTTGCTTGTTACACACAATCCACAGCTTATAATGCATTAATTACATTAAAGGTGCATGCCCATTGACAAACAAAGTGAAAGGACATTGTGTCTTCATTGCAAATCCTGTTTAAATGGCAAACTAAACACTGCATTGTGTAGGGTATCATTGTGCCATCTAAATGTTATTACATTTTTTTAATATCAAGAAAAAAATGCTAGTACTGCTTTTGTTAATCTCTGAAACACAGAAGGAAATCTTGCATTATTTGGTCAGTTGCTTCACTTCTGTGTCCATATCCTATGTATATCATATTTGGCCTGCCTTGAACAGTGCAAAAAAATAAATTCAAAACCTAAGCCAAACCACTTCCAAATTTTCTCATTGGTTGTGTTCTGTCTCCCTGTTTAAGAACCGCCTTCGCCCAATTTTGATTTGACCAAATCAGTCACAACAACAAAATAATACAATACAAATGCACATGATTATTTCACTTATTTGAGCCCCTGCTGATAATGTCTATACATACTCTGCCAGTTTTTTTTTTACTCTTCCGGAAGTAAATTTCCCATTAATTTCTCCCATAGACGTCTGGATAATTGCGTATTTGAAGAGTTTTAGACCATGCCTTAGGCTAACCAGCTATGACGTGACTCATAAGCATAGAACATATAATGCCATCTAAATGTTATTACATTTTTTTTAATATGAAGAAAAAAATGCTAGTACTGCTTTTGTTAATCTCTGAAACACAGAAGGAAATCTTGCATTATTTGGTCAGTTGCTTCACTTCTGTGTCCGTATCCTATGTATATCATATTTGGCCTGCCTTGAACAGTGCAAAAAAATAAATTCAAAACCTAAGCCAAACCACTTCCAATTTTTCTCATTGGTTGTGTTCTGTCTCCATGTTTAAGAACCGCCTTCGCCCAATTTTGATTTGACCAAATCAGTCACAACAACAAAATAATACAATAAAAATGCACATGATTATTTCACTTATTTGAGCCCCTGCTGATAATGTCTATACATACTCTGCCCATTTTTTTGTGAGCTGGTGACTGAAAAACTAGTGCTGTTCTCACTGTGTGAATTTGTACACACTAATCATTTACCTAAATTGTTTCTATATTTCAACTTGCCATGTACTGTTGTATCTAGTAAATATTAAACTTGACAGTGTTTCTGTTTATACATATTTTCCTTCAGGGAATAATCAACCAGAAGCAGGTATGGGTGCAGCTATTGGAGTCACAGTGGTTGTTCTTGTTCTCATACTCTGTCTCTCTGGATTCTTGTTGTTCAGGTTAGAGAAACAAATTAATTACAAATAACCTGATTTTACTTTTACACATCTGTGGTATTAACTTCATAATTGTATTATTTAAATGGGCAATGAAGGAAAATGGCCTCCAAAACCACATCTTTCAAAGGAACCACCAAAGACACAGCAGACAATGGACAGGTTAGTATGTTGGAATATAGTGGAACTTTTAACATACTTAGTGGAACCTTTCTTAATGTTTTAATCTCTAACCATCAGGTAGGTCCCGGTCCTTTGTATGACAATGTATCAAGCATGAACATGACCTCTACTGAAGAACAGAGAGCAGAAACGGACAACCAGGAAGACCTTCAATATGCCAGCGTCGACTTCTCTACATCCAATAACCAAGAAGTACCTCTGTCTTCCACCAATCAGAAACTGGATGACGTCCAGTATGCTGCTGTGAACTTCAATGCCCCCATGCTGCCACCTGGTGAGTATATTCTGCATTACAGTTTACAAATCTCATGAATTACATTTCCAGAGAACTAAATTGTAAAACCCAATCACGTGAAATTAACATATGAGAAGAGTTATAATTATGTGAAATACGAATGTAGGTAGTACTGTCACTGGTCATGACAGTAGTTAGTGTTAAATAATGTAAATGATTGGGGGGGGGTTAAGTAGCTAAATGACACCCGTTCATGAGTTCACAGCCAGATTGAAACGTTGTGTTTTCTATTGTGATGCACGTGTGTTTCTCTAAACAGAAGATTTTCTGTTTTTTTTAATGTTTACCCAAACCTAAATCCTAACATTTAACTGAGTAACGTCATGCCTTACACTAAACTTAGTAACATTGTGCCTAACCATAACCTTAGTAATGTCATGCCTAACCAAATCTCTAACATTAACCGTGAACGTCTGAATGCAATTTGAATCGTTAAGGAATGTTCAGTCATAACATGAATTTCCGCATAAACCCGCAACCACGAAATGTGAAGGGCAGAATTTACGTAAATTGACAATTTTTTTGATGTAGGCCGATAATGAGCTTCCCCTCTTTAAAAGACCAGCAGCCACTTTGTGCAGCTAGAGAATAAAAAAGGAAATGTGTTGGCATATATCTTAATTAATGTTTTCTGATTAGTTCCCTGAGAATCTAGTTCAGGAGAATGTCTGAGATAAATTATTTGAAATGGACAGTGACAACCAATAGCACACTATTGTGACATTGAAAACACTTCTCTCAGAACCTGTTTCATTTACTCTTCTGTTTCTGTGTACTCAAACAAAGATTAACATAAATGCTAAACATATGTATATAAGTTGTATATCCTAAAATCACCAAATTCATGTCAAACAGCATACAATAAGCTCAAGTAAAGTAAACATATTTAAATATATTTAGCATTTGCAAAAGGAGTTTGTTTCAGAGGTGAAGAAGAGTTGCTGGTGATGGAGATTCTAACAGTAATGGTGTAGTTAGTCTGTTGTTGACAAGCTCATGCTGACAGAAGATTGGATTGTTCTTAATAATCTGTTGTTGGATTTCCTGCTGCAATGTGAAATGTAGTAAATTAATTGTTTATTATGGATATAAAAATGATTAAATACATCCTATTAAGGTATACCTTACACTATAAGGTTTCCTCTTGTGCTATTATTTTGAATGTACAATGTTTACTCTACCATTGAAGTATGAATGTTTTATGTCTGCAGGAAATACCTGTTCTTGATATGGGACATCCAGATGATGGGGTTCACCTTCTGTCGAGCCACTCTCAAGGTCACAACGTGCTTGATCACATGGTTTCCCTCAGTCGTTAAAATTTCATCTGCAATCCAATACTCTCCTTGTTCTTGGTCTTCCTTGATGTCCCTCTGCCAATTGTTCTTCCGTGGTTCTGCTAACACAGGACTACTCACCTGTGGCCTTATTCATACCTACCATTATGAGAGTTAGCCAAATTATGGTTTAATGATAGATGTACAGATGGTGAAGTGATAAAGTGCTCACTCTCATACCTCGTCACCAAAACGTATATTTAGTTATTGTTAAATGGTCTATTAGACCATTGAAAATGCTCTACTCTGACAACACAGCGAGTTCTATGTAGCCTACAGTCAGTGGCGGGCCGTGCATTTTACACCTAGGCCTTCGCTATCTTCCCAAAATGAAAACGCATTATAATAACCTCACAATGACATTCTAGGGCTATAGGTTATTGTCATTCGGCATATAATGCACCCCATATTCATATTGAAGATAAGTTTATTCCACTCGATAAAGGTTATTTAACACGAGGCTCAACACCTATGAGACTTACAATACACTAATTGACCCGACACGACTGAAACCATAAGAATGTAACACTACGGATTATTAAATGCACATCCAGGTTTACCACGCACACTCAAATGCACAGCCCATGACCCCTGAATCTGAAACACAGACCTTATATATACGATCTGCACATGCGTCACACCAGTAGTGATCTAAAACAAGCAGTAATAATTAACAAGTATTTAACAGGCCTGGCGCCAGGTTGAAGTGTGTCTGTTTATCTCCCCCTGCATGAGTACAAATACAGTACATGCACTTATAAGCCCCGTTAAGAATCTTTAAGGCTAGGGATGGGCCGATACCACTTTTTATGGAACAAGTACAAGTACAGAGTATTTCATTTTGGGTACTTGCTGATACGAGTACCGATAGGAGTACTTTTAAGAACTATGCCAAATGTCACATTTATCAAGCTAAAATCTGCTATTTCTTAGATATTGATCACCCAATTCAAATATAGAAAAGTAAATATTCCTACATATCCAGAAGAACATAATTTACATTGCAGGTCAAGAATGTGTAATATTTATTAGATGTCAATGGTTTACGTCTCCTTCCCTAATTAAGTGAGAGAAACACGTTTGTAAACGCGAATGCAATAGACGTTTGTGTTCGAATTTGCCCTAACTAAGCATTGCAGAAGTTTTGTGTAAGATGAGAATGTCTGTTTTGAAGTGACTTTCTCCAAAACAGGGATAATTACCTAATCATATTCTGTTAAGGTATTTTATTGTTTTATTATAATCGATTCACAATAGCTGTACTATCAATGTAATCTATTTAACAGAATATAAATAGGCTACATCGTATTTCTTTTAAGTTATATTTCTTAACATTAGTATGTCAGAACTCAGAAATACCACTATTTTGTTCACCCAGAAGTTTTGCAAACTACCGACATTTGTCTTTCCTCGCTGAAGGTGTCTTTTAGAGGCTAGGTCCGGGGCGTTGCTCATGCCGTTTTCTTAAGTTACAGTATGCACCGAATTGCATCCTTCATTCTTTCCTGTAATTAAATGTACTGGTATCGGTATCGGCCCATCCCTAGTTTAGGCCCTGCTAGTAAAAATATATAAAAATCCATCAAACTCACCAAAGCTGCTCATTATTTGAAAACAAAGTCCTTTCTCTTTTAAAAAGACTTCTATGACGCGGTTGTACAGCACATATTTGCATTAAGTTCCAATAAAATATCTTGCCCAGTGCAAGGCTAGGCCCGCAGAAATGCTTTACTTGGTCAAAGAACACACCCAACATGGTAAAGTCGAAATCTGATTGGTTAAAAATATGACAATCAACAACATGGTCCTGATGGGCTTCGACAACAGACGGCATTCACTCGGAATGAAAAAATCTTATTGGATAAAAGCTTTCATTTATATGAGCTGCGCTAAAAGCAAGGCAACTGAAAAGAATGTACTGTAGCAATGAAATCACCATATATACTAATTTAAATGAACTTTGTAAAATATATATTATAAAAAAATATATTAAAGAAGTACAAAAATAAATTTATGATTCTGAATATCTTTGGGCCTGCAGAGAAGGCCTTGCAGGCCCTGACGGCCCACCACTGCTTGCACGTAGGGTAACTCCCCTGTCTGGGCACACTAGTTGCACCTGGCTGGGCCACCCACTGTAAAATTGGTTAGGGCCCCTTGACCGTGTGCCAGCTTAGTATATTTTGTGTGGGAGATAGGACAGGTAAGGGGGTGGGGGGACTTTTGTTTTGTTCTTTGATTTGGTACCACCAGTCTCCTCACTTCCCTAATAATTTACTGTGTCTAAAATAAAAGCCTTGTTTAAATGGTACCCTGGGGGGTATTCCATAAAGGCCGCTTAGAAAAGCGAAGAATAAAGTCGAAAACGAGAGTTGAATTAACCGAACTAATCAGCTGCGCTTAAATCGGTTCCATAACTGTAAGCTGAAGATCATGTGATCTCACTAATTCATACTAGGTTCAAATAGTCTAGCTAATAGCACGTGCACGCCATTCTTAAGAAGCCCTGATGGTGGAGCATAGATTAATCAATTTACCATGGCAAATAAGGGGAAAGAAAGAGCAGCGATGTTCACCGTGACTGGAATACCGCAGCAATTAATCAAACAAAATTGAAAGGCTGGCAAGATGAATGTACATTACTATAATCAATGAAAGTCAAATACAATATTTGTCACAATACATTGACGTGTGTGAGAGAATAATGACAAACTTTGACAGCAGCAATTTAAGTGAAGAAAAAATAACATTTTTGTTTCAGAATAATAGCGCTCATTCCATTGCATGAAATAATCATTGTAAATTAGTTTTAAAGATAGTGAATTATAATCAAATCAAATTTTGTTGGCTATACTGCCTCAAGTATTCAAGGGTTTGAGACTATATTTGGGTTAAACACATCCTATTGAACATGTATCCATAGCACAGGTTTCGGCACAAGGAATAGTTTAGTTTAAATGAGACAATATACTATTCATAACATTTGAGGCCGAATTTACTAACACTAGCGCAGTTTGCGCTGCGTCTGTTTATGCGAGTTCGGTAATAGCGCACGCTATGCTTCCACATTTAGCGTAGTATTTATCAAACCCGATACCCATTACGCAATCAGCACATACTCCGCCCTCCATTAGCGCACCTATAAAAGAGCAAACAATGTTTTATCATGGATCTCCCTACGGGAAAAAGAAAGCGCAAGCTTAAATTTAGTGAAGAAGAAATTAACATTTTAGTGCACGAAGTAACAGCAAACTGCCTTGTGATATTACAAGGCAGAACATCCACACCCTTGGAAAAACATCCAATCTGGATTGCCATAACAAGTGAAATCAACTCGTTATCATCTACACAGAGAGAAGTGGAGGTAAAAAGAAGAGAAACGGTTCAGGTCCACCAGAAATAGACACGCTAACTAGGTGGTGCAGCAAATACAATTTGCCAAACAATTGGAAGGTGTGGTTGAAATAGAAACTGCTGAGATCTCTGTATGAATGAAGGTATGTGTGGCTTGTAATGATACTGTTGTGTTGGCTTTTGGCATTTATGCATATGTTTAGCCTATATCATTGATATGTAAAGCCAACCGATGTGGTTAAGTAATTAAAGAGTGTTATATAGGTCAATAATCGCAAAATTCCTTATCAAAAATGGAACAGATCTTTTTTTTGTGCCAAGTGTATTTGATGCTATGTTTGAAAATTGCTGTAACTGCTGCCATTGATGTAGCTATTTTTGAACACACGGGAAAACGCGCTTGCTGGTTTAAACCTGCTTTTAAGAGGCGGAAAATTCCCCCTGCAGAATAGAGGCGCGCTTTTGTAAGGCAGTCTTTGTAAATACCACGGAATATATAATTAGGCGCACTTTACGCGTATCCTCCCACCTTTTTGGGTGGAACTGCGATTTTACCCAAGTGCGCCTGGTTTGTAAATAGCCCGCATCGGTTACGTCCGTCTTTGCGACCAATTAGCACCTGGAAACAGGTGCAAACGGCTTGATAAATCTAAACCTTAGTGTACTGCATATATTTTACAATTGTTATTAAAAACATTAATCTTTTTTATTAATCTTGTACGTAAATGCCAAAAGTCGGAAGTAGTGGGGTATAAGAATGTTTTTTAATCGGTCAATTTGTTGAGTTAGATACTTATTTACGTTGACTAATTAGGCTAACTTAAATAACAAAACCTCCCATCATGAAGGCACGGTATTGCACCGCGGTTCTATATTCCCACATTCAAATGCTCCAGGGTTATGACACAACGTCTTTGGCCGTGCCGACATCCGAGTGCCAAAAGTCTCACATTAACTACTGTAGCTATCGGTGAACGGAGTAGTTAAGGACGAGAGTAAAAAAAAAAGTGGGAATAAAACCATCTTTACCGCGGTGCAATACCTTCCTGATCGGAGGTTTTGTTATTTAAGTTAGCCTAAGTAGTCAAAGTAAATCAGTTTCTAACTCAACAAATTCATTAGGCTATTGTTTCCAGACGGGATGCAAACCCAACTTTTTAGGCTAACCCAGCCTTCCAACTCGGCCGCCAACCAAATAACACATACATTCTTATACCCCACTACTTCCGACTTTTGGCATTTATGTACAAGTCAAGTATATGTATGTGTAAGTGAAGTATATATGTATGTGCAAGTGAAGTATGTATGTATATGCGAGGGAAGTATGTATGTATGCGATGGAAGTATATATGTATATGCGAGTGGAGTATATATGTATGTGCAAGTGAAGTATATATGCATATGCGAGTAAGGTATATTTGTATGTGCAAGTGAAGTATATATGCATATGCGAGTGAAGTATATATGTATGTGCAAGTGCTTTGTACAAGTATATATGTATGTGCAAGTGAAGTATATATGTATGTGCAAGTGCTTTACACAAGTATATATGTATATGCAAGTGAAGTATATATGTATGTGCAAGTGCTTTGTACAAGTATATATGTATGTGCAAGTGAAGTATATATGTATGTGCAAGTGAAGTATATATGTATGTGCAAGTGTATAGTACCAGTATATATGTATGTGCAAGTGAAGTATTCAATTTTGGCCCAGGCGGCTTCTCATAATTTTATGTAGCACGTACAGCACATGAAACTACAATGTAATCTACAAATATATATGCTGTCCCTTCCCTCGAATCCATACCGCTCAAGCAGGTAGTTGTCAGAAAAAGCCAACAGGTCTGCCATGTCCCTGAAAGTACATTCTCTTTGAAATGCCCTGCATATGATTATCGCTACGTCATCCACCACCTTACAAATGAAAGGACACGCCATGATTATGCGTCCGACACATATGGTTTGAGCTCCTTATTTATAAACATTTAATTGATTCAGTACAACGATCACACCAACTAAACAAATGTAACTTCAGTTTTTTGCATTTGTTACACTTTCTGTATGTTCAAATGTATTACATTTATTATTAAAGTGCATTTGCTTTAATTATTGGACTGATAATGGTTACATGATATGAAATGGCAGTATATAACAAATATAACATACATAATATATACAATTAAAATGAATTAAAGTATTTGTAGTATAAACATTTTTGTATTGATGTAATAAAGTATATACATGAACTGTAATATAATATAGATAGAATGTGAAACACTGTTTCTTACATTTTGTAATTAACCAATTATTCCTCCAATCATGATGACACACCTCTAACTGTTCCTATTGGTTGCACTAATTGTGTTGTATGTTAATAAAAACTGTTGTCAAGCTTCCTTGACATAACCCTGAAGAAGGCATACCAATTGCCGAAAAGTTGGAAATTTAAATATAATTTTTTGGGAACAAGATACCTGGAGTGTGCGTCTTTCTTTGATTTTGTTGATTATTTATATCCAACAGACAGCACCTCTATATACTAGGTACCTGGGTGTGCGCCAGAATATAGCTTTTCATGAAATGGCAGCATGCCAGAGTGTCTTATGTAATATCATCACATTCCAAGCACAGTTCAGTGTTAACAGTATTCTGGTTATGCATAAAGCTAGGCTTAGCCTGACAATTAGCCTGCCATGGACCAGGTTAGTTTCCCAGCATAAGTTGGCAGGGTAACTGAGTTTAAACTATTTTCAGGTAGCTTTATGGAACGGAATTCACTGAAAATAAGCCTGACTAACCAAAATAAGCCTGGCTTATTTTCTAAACTAGTTTTATGGAACACCCCTCTGGTTGTCTCTATGTCCTTGCTCGCACCTACGACTCCATACCTCTCTTGCTGACCTCAGGGTGTCCTGTGCAGTGGGTTTGACATCCCACTCCCCTCCTGGAGAGCAGTGTGTAACACAATTAATATTATCATAAAAAACATCCTCCTTGTGACAATATACACTAAACCTCTACTGGTTAAAGTGTATTTTACAGTGTTTGATAGTTTCAGAAATTATGTGTCCTTTTCTTTAAACTCTACATACAAAACCCCAAAACACCATCAGCACATGCAAAATGTCACATTTCTTGCAGAAGGAAACACTTCATTCGAAGCTCTTTTTTTAACTCTTCTCAAACAAATCATCAAATGATTAGCATGTATACAGGCCAACTACACAATGATGTGACAAATGTAAAACACTACTACATTGTGTCATTTGTATTTTCAGTGTGCAGTGAAGTTGCTAGTTTTTCCTAGCATTCACACGTACCTGTATATGCACAAATGTATATATTATGTATGCATTCTATGTATATATATTTATACTATTAGTAGAAATGCAAGAGCGCAAAAACACTGTATTTTCCTCCAGACTATGGGGTGAACAGTAACAGACAAAACAAATACTATACACTTACCTAAAGGATTATTAGGAACACCCATTCAATTTCTCCTTAATGCAATGATCTACTCAACCAATCACATGGCAGTTGCTTCAATGCATTTAGGGGTGTTGTCCTGGTCAAGACAATCTCTTGAACTCCAAACTGAATGTCAGAATGGGAAAGAAAAGTGATTTAAGCAATTTTGAGCGTGGCATGGTTGTTGATGCCAGACGTGCCGGTCTGAGTATTTCACAATCTGCTCAGTTACTGGGATTTTCACGCACAACCATTTCTAGGGTTTACAAAGAATGGTGTGAAAAGGGAAAAACATCCAGTATGCGGCAGTCCTGTGGGCGAAAATGCCTTGTTGATGCTAGAGGTCAGAGGAGAATGGGACGACTGCTTCAAGCTGATAAAAGGGCAACTTTGACTGAAAAAATCACTTGTTACAACCGAGGTATGCAGCAAAGCATTTGTGAAGCCACAGCACGCACAACCTTGAGGCGGATGGGCTACAACAGCAGAAGACCCCACTGAGTACCACAAATCTCCACTACAAATAGGAATAAGAGGCTACAATTTGCAAAAGCTGAACAAAATTGGACAGTTGAAGACTGGAAAAATGTTGCCTGGTCTGATGAGTCTCGATTTCTGTTGAGAAAATGAGATGGTAGAGTCAGACTTTGGCGTAAACAGGATGAGAATATGGATCCATCATGCCTTGTTACCACTGTGCAGGCTGGTGAGGTGGTGTAATGGTTTGGGGGATGTTTTCTTGGCACACTTTAGGCCCCTTAGTGCCAATTGGGCATCGTTTAAATGCCACGGCCTACCTGAGCATTGTTTCTGAGCATGTCCATCCCTTCATGGCCACCATGTACCCATCCTCTGACGGCTACTTCCAGCAGGATAATGCACCATGTCACAAAGCTTGAATCATTTCAAATTGGTTTCTTGAACATGACAATGAGTTTACTGCATAAAATGGCCCCCACAGTCACCAGATCTCAACCCAATAGAGCATCTTTGGGATGTGGTGGAATGGGAGCTTTGTGCCCTGGATGTGCATCCCACAAATCTCCATCAACTGCAAGATGCTATCATATCAATATGGGCCTACATTTCTAAAGAATGCTTTCAGCACCTGGTTGATTCAATGCAACATAGAATTAAGGCAGTTTTAAAGGTGAAAGGGGGTCAAACACAGTATTAGTATGGTGTTCCTAATAATCCTTTAGGTGAGTGTATGTGACTATAAAGAAAAAACTAATTAGGGCGCATCCTGTCTCCTATTTGGGTCGGGCCTTAGCACCACATCAACATCACAAGCCATGTTCTCTCTGTCTGTTACCACAGGATAGTATAGCCTACTTGTGTGTATTCAAAGTAATTGTTTCACTCTGTCAGTATTTAGCTCAATGTGTTGTTCCTGCTCTGCTGTGGCTATATTCCCTATGTTGTTCCTGCTCTGTTGTGACCATATTCACTATGTTGTTCTTGCTCTGCTGTGACCATATTCACTGTGTTGTTCCTGCTCTGCTGTGACCACATTCACTGTGTTGTTCCTGCTCTGCTGTGACCAAAGTCAATGTGTTGTTCCTGCTCTGCTGTGGCCATATTCACCGTGTTTTTCCTGCTCTGCTGTGACCATATTCATTGTGTTTTTCTGGCTCCGCTGTGACAATATTCACCATGTTTTTCCTGCTCTGCTGTGACCATATTCACTGTGTGTTGTTTTTGCTTTGCTGTGACCATATTCACTGTGTTGTTCCTGCTCTGCTGTGACCATATTTACTATGTTGTTATTGCTCTGCTGTGACCATATTCACTGTG
>JACXGM010028475.1:0-14047 GCA_016801145.1 Umbra pygmaea | reverse complement strand
ACTGTCACACGGATGTGGTAGTGGAACACTGTCACACGGATGTGGTAGTGGAACACTGTCACACGGATGTGGTAGTGGAACACTGTCACACGGATGTGGTAGTGGAACACTGTCACACGGATGTGGTAGTGGAACACTGTCACACGGATGTGGTAGTGGAACACTGTCACACGGATGTGGTAGTGGAACACTGTCACACTCTGCTGTTGTCAACTAATCATCAAAACAAACAAAAAAGCTGGGATTTCCAAAATAAATTTGGTTGGAGAAATTGTCATTTATAGACAAAAAATCTGTTTCACAGAAATTGTTACTGTAGCGAAGACTTTTAGGACCTCAACTGTGCTTTGTTTCTCCTGTTTCTGGGACAGGATGGTGGACGTGGGGGGTCAGAGGTCAGAGAGGAGGAAGTGGATCCACTGCTTTGAGAATGTCACGTCCATAATGTTTCTAGTGGCCCTAAGCGAGTACGACCAGGTGCTGGTAGAGTCCGACAATGAGGTGAGCTTAATGGTCTTCAACTTAACAGTTTTTGTCTTTCCAACACGCACACAAACATTTCTTTGTCAACAATTTAGACAAGATTATTGTTCACAATCACTGAAGTGTGAGATTCTTCAAAAGCGATACGATCAATAATTCAGGTCTTTTAGGATTTGAGCTGCATGATGGAAGTACAGTAGCCTGGAAAAATCCAGACCCAAATCTTGAGGATATATAACATGAGGGGCGGCTCCAAGCATGCATTTGAAAATCTCAGTGTACGCAATTGAAAAACACTACGACCTATCAGTGGTTTTTCGCTAAGTTCCTGTGGCGGAGCTAACTGGTAGATAAAACTCTTGCCGTATCAGTCGGCAAAACGGCACAAACGTCCTTTTTAAAAAAGGAACGATTCGAGCGCTGTCTTCTGTTCCTCTTTTAGACAAAAAGCCAAGTCTAACTCGTTTATTGTAGTGGCCAAAGCCGGTTTAAACAACTGGTGTTCATCCATAGCGATCTTACAATGTTTACTAATGACTTCGAGGTTGCAGCGCTGTCGTCATCTTTTTAACACGCCTCTGGTACGCCTATTACAGATACACCGATGTGATTGGTGCAGCTCGGCTACAAGGGCATATTCAATGAGCAGAATTACTTGGTACCAGAGTAACTTGCTGAGCAAATTCAAATTGTGCCCTCGCGAGAACTCTGGATTTCCAGGGTAGAAGTACAGGGGGACGAAACTGTCAAACGTCGAAACTTTATATCCAACAAACTTGTCCTGTGTTTTTTATATTTATCACTGTAAACATGAACCCCCTGATTCCAGATGGTTAAATCATAGCGTTTTTAAACCCAAAGGCCACCGGCTCAAGTCTTCTGGGACCACTAGCGAAGCAGACATGACATTTTCTAGTCAAACATCCTTATTACATAGCAATAGTACAACTATGTAAAATTTTAACTGATAAATGCCTTTTGATGCCTATTTTGATGGCCAACCCAATTATGTCTATTTGCAAATAGTCTGAGATTGCTGTTGTCACCTTGACCTCCCCTTAGTGGTGCAACGGACCGTCATTGATCCGTGATCCGTTTGGATCAATATCTTCGGTTCGGGACACACGTGATCCGCGGATTGATTACTGAAATAAAAAAGTTTTGCGCATGTTCAGTCCGCTCACAGCATGGTCATGGCGAGCGGATGAACGGAGGAGCTTGGACGTCCCGCGTCATTTAAATCCCCTGTATGGGAGCATTTTGGCTTTCCTGTTAAATATATTGATGAAGGAAAGAGGTTAGTGGATAAAACCGTGACAGTGTGTAGGCACTGTGGCACAAGAAAGCGATGTGACAGTTGAAACACATCAAGCATGGCCACGCATTTGAAGCAACATCACCCCGGTGTTTCACTGACAGGAGTGAAAACGAAAGCTGCAAACAACCGCTTATCACCGTGGCATTTAAGCAATTAATCAGACCGGGCTAAAGCCATCACTAACGCTATCGGTGTGTTTATAGGTGCAGACATGAGGCCATATTCGGTTGTGCAAAAGGAGGACTTTAAACATGCTGAAAGTTTTTGAGCCATGTTACGACATCCCATCGCATACGGGACATAGCCTACTAAAAGGCTTAATGTGAAAAAACTTAACGTGGTTTTAATGAACCTAAACAATGGTCAATCATCACCAAATTTCTCATGGCCATTTCTTGTTATGAACACTTAAGCCTGTCAAAATAACTAACCTAAATCCAACGATTATATAATTAGAAGACGATTATAAAATTTCACCTTAAAGTTTTCTTCTTCATTGGCTCCTATGGCGAGGAAAAGGTTTAACGTGATTTAATGTACCTAAACAACGATCAATATTAACCACATTTCTCTCTCTTATTGCTCATCATAACCACTGAAAATTATAAAAACAACTAACCCAAATTCCAATTATTTTATATATTTTTTATTTTGCTGATCCGAAAAATTATTCGATCCGTGACTCTGACCCGAAAACCGATCCGATCCGTGAGTTTCATGATCCGTTGCACCCCTACCTCCCCTGCAAGTGGGATTAGACTTCTATTTTCTAGAAGCACTTTCTACTTTCTGTATTATGAAACCATTTGTGTCATTGGTCTGTCTTAGATTTTTACCATGGACAAAATTGTCTACTGAGACACTGCAAAAGCCAAAAGTTGTGCACCGACTATATTCAAAATACCTTGCAGGAGTCATTTACAACTGCTTTCCAAGTTAAACTAAGGTCTAGCAGGATAAAGCAAAATCTTATTTCCATTCTTTTAAATGAAGGACAAGCATTTCACCTTGAAGTGTAAAGGCCATGTGTACTACACTGATGAGTTTATTGTACTCCATAGTTCAGGGTGATTACTATAGTCAGAAATATATTAACATTAGTCTAGAAGAATGAATGTAAAAATGGATTGCACAGTGTTTTAGAAACTGGTAATTTTACCTTATTGGATTTTACCATATTTTGAAATGAACTGTTTTCAGGTAGGTAAAGGGGATTAGTGTTTAAGTGTAGACATGACCCATTGACATTCAGTGAGGTGAGACCGGCATTATCCTAGACAACAATGTTTAATAAACATTCATGTGTGAGATGAATGCCTGATTATGAGTTCTCCAGCTTGGTAAATATATCATATATTAACAGCGAGCACCATAATTCATTGGACATGACCATTTCCTTTGGTTATCTTGGTTCTGTACCCTGGCACTTTGAGTTTGAAAAGATACAATGGCATTTAAATTGAAGTGCAGATTGTCAGCTTTAATCATAGGGTACATTCATAGATATCAGATGAACCGTATAGAAATCATAGATCCTTTTGTACACAGGCGCCCCCCCCCCCACACACACACATTTTTGGGCACCAAGAAAAATTGGACAGTCCAACAGAATGTAGGTGATGCTCTGCCAGTCCTTAACTTCAGCCATCTGCATGTTCTGCACTTATTGGCTTCAGTCTCCTCTTTATGTAAAATGCATGTTCAATTGGATTGTGATCCAGTGAAAATAAAAATAAAAATGATTAACCTGCAGTTGTTCTCCTGAGAGTCTAATTCATTGGACTATACCTGGATGCCTGTAGATGGTTTGAAAATTATGATGGGTTTCTTTTACTTGTTTGACACTAAAGAATAGAAAACAAATTGTTGAATCTAATTTGACCTGTCATTGATTATGGAGATCCCATCTACATGCATGCATCTGCTTCTGTGTTGAAACCTCTTGATGCTGTGTATCATAGTGCCATTTGTTTTATTATGGGAGACAGATCTATCTGTTTATATCTTGACACGGTGGGGAATGTAGTTATGAAAGTGTGCTTCATGTAGCAGCCCCTGTTTACCTTGGCCACTGCTGCACATAGCAATAACTGGGCTACGTTCATTGGCTATATTTGTGTGGCCTTTTGATAGCAGGCCTATACATTACAAAGGCAAAGATTCTTGCTAGGTACTATAGACAAGATGCTATTCATAGCCTTAAGCACCGATGCTTAAACACTTTTTTAATGTTAGTATCCTATTTGAATGCTATTTGATTTGTGGATTTAAATAAGTGTGTTTTTGTGGGTGTCTGTCAGTAGGTATAAATATTAGAAAGGTGGGAATCCCTCAGTAAGCATATAACAAACAAATACATACATTTATTTGTCTATTAAATTAGTGTCACCCATGACTGGCAATGCACAAACATTACTGTACAAAAATAAACAATTATAGAGAAACTCATTGGGAAATACTGTACTTTATTAATGTGTCAGTGGAAATTAACCTAATAATTTATTGATTAAATAGAAATGAATGTCCTCTAAATCAAGGTTTCACAATCAGTGGCACCCTTAAAGATTAACATAAATATGGTAACATCTACCAAAATGAAACCAGGAATTCAATTCAACTTAAGTTCATCTAAGTTTTGAGGAAAAATATTAGGCCATTACATCACTTCCTGTTCCACTAGGGTATAAAAATTAGGTAACACGCAAGCAGTATCCCGTTGTCATCAAACACCATGAAGAAAGCAAAAGATCTGGCAGTTCAAAAGAGACAGATGATCGTAGACATTCATAAATTTGGTAATGGCTACAAGAAGATCCACAAACGATTGAATATACCACTGAGCATTGGCAGGGCAATAATTAAAACATTGAAAGATATGGAAAAGTTGAAAACCACACGGGGAGATGACACAAGCATTTTGCCCCCCAGGATAGGGAGGAAGGTGGTGAGAGAAGCTAGCCTGGGAGAACCCTGACGGACTTCCGGCAAATTTAAATTTGCTCTGCAAGTCAGTCTGGCCAAGAGCCCATTCAAGCCCATTTCCAGTTTTTCCAAATCGAGGCACCAATTATAACCGGCGGGCTTTACACAATGACAATATCGCAGCTTTATACTGTCATTGGTTGAATTAGACAAAAACAATGATGGCTGCCGCAATGGAACATCTGGAACATCACTCGTTCGAATCAGCTATCGCGTGTTTTAAGCAATTTTAACATTTTACTTTTTGTTAAAAAGTGAGCAAAAAACAATTCTCGAAGCCTTCAAATCTAAAAAAAAATGTTGTCGCAGTCTTGCTGACTCGATTCGGCAAAAGTCTGATATATTCAGTAGCGCCGAGTAGGGGTGGAACGGTACACAGAAGTCACGGTTCGGTTTATACCTCGGTTCAGACATCACAGTTCGCTACAATAGAGGGAAAAGCTAAACAAAAATGCAGAACGCAATTTTTTTATTGTGCATGTGTCAAGCTGTACCATCTAGTGTCATACAGTCTCTCCCCTGAGCCTGCACATCTGGGTGATTGCGTCCGATATCCGTTAGCATGTAAGATGTGTTTCCACTCACATACCCAACAACTGCTGAATAACGCTGACACACAGTCCTTGTCTTATCCACCACTCTATCGCCTGTACTACTGTAACCGATACAATCTATGACTGTAACTGACTGGGAAACCAGAGTTTTCCCAAACATGCGATCTTAGACGTTGGCGGGTCCTCTAACACTTGTGGGTCGCCACCACTCGCCATACTCGTCCTTAGTGCTGCTACTGTATCTCTGACTCACTCACCAGACTGGACCGCCTACCTGACAAAAAAGTGCATGTGTGGAGCTTGGCTACTTAGCTTCAGACCTAAGGCGGGGCTACAGATTAGGTGTCCATAAACAACCCAAGTATCTAACGGTAGTTCCGCATTACATTAATTTGCACTCAAGTTTAATTTATTTTATACCGTGTATTCTCAGTGTAAATTCATGCACCGAACCGTGACGCCCGTACCGTTTCGGTTCAATACGAATACATGTACTGTTCCACCCCTAGCGCCAAGAGGCATTTGAGTGGCGTCCGTTGGTGACGCCACTTTGGAAATGGGCTGTGAATGAACCTTGCCCAGACCCACTCTCAGTTACAACTGAGAAGGGTCTGCTGTCAACCAGGCTAGAGAGAAGCAACAAAATCCCCAAGAATCACTGTGAATCCTGCATAGAGGATGGTCCAAAATCCCTCCAAATGTGTTTCTTAACCTTGTCAAACATTACAGGAAGAGACTCCATGCTGTCAATGTAACGATCTGTGTTGATTTACCCTATGCCACTTAGAACCGTATGGAGGAAAGCAAAGCCTTGTTCAGGACAATCATCACGTATCCCTGGTTCCAGAACTCCTCAGTCATCCTCTTCCTCAACAAGAAGGACCTCTTGGAGGAAAAGATCACGTACTCCCACCTGGTGGACTACTTCCCAGAGTATGACGGTGAGATTAATTAAGTTAAATTAAGTTCCCCATTAAACACTGACAGAACAGACGCGTTTACCTTTTTATAAAGTGTTAGAACAAGGCTCATGAAATGTTTGTTTCTGACCTAGGTCCCCAGAGAGATGCTCAGGCAGGCCGTGAATTCATCCTAAAGATGTTTGTAGACCTCAACCCTGACAGCGACAAGATCATCTACTCCCACTTCACCTGCGCCACGGACACGGAGAACATCCGCTTCGTGTTCGCAGCCGTCAAAGACACCATCCTGCAGCTGAACCTGAAGGAGTACAACTTGGTGTGAACCCAAATAGGATTCTTGAAGGGACTTGTTGAGCACAACTGGCACCCCGAGAACCTTCTCCAACACTGACTGTCAAATCTGTGAAAAATACAAAAACTGAAGAAAAGTTACAAACATCTAATGTTGTGTAATAATAATAATTTATTGCCATTGTTGACCATTCCTTTTGTTTTTCTATTTAAAAGAGATGAGTGAGGGGTTTGAAGGTCCCTGTTGAATATGTACAGCAAAGTTCCTTAAAGTAGGTTAAACAAGTATTTTGGTTTATTTTTTCCAAGACACTCTTATTGTGCACTCAGTGTGATGACTGGGATGCAACCAACACCTCTGATCTTTTTTCCTAGGTGCTCCTGTGTTTTTGTCTTTTTTTCTGGAGTTTTAATTGGTGAATTTAAAAAGTTTAGTGTTAATACTTAATTGACAAACCTACACAGGAGGGTGGACATGTGTCCTTCACAGGCTCCAGGGTCCTGAGACGAAGTCGCGATGTGCCACCCTCACTTTTAAGGTCCAGTTGCTGATACCAAAAGGATGAAATGGCATTTTTTTTGCTTCCCTTCAAGCTGGTAATTAAAGAGCATGTTGGAGGCAAGTGTGATCCGTCCTTTTCAAAGCAAGAGTTTTACATGTTAGTGTTTTACAGTGTTAGGTTATCCTGTCCTCTCACGTCTTGTATTCATTGATGAAAGCCAAAACCACTTTGTTTGAGTCAATATGCCAGGCCTGGCAAAACGCACGCTCACTGGAGTCGACAGGGTTGTTGTTAATGTTGTTAACGCCAAATTAAGGGGCCAATCCTTTCGTGAGAATATGGTTCTTGATATTAGACGATAAACTCCTGGTGACCAGTTGTGATTGTCATATTTCATAGGGTCTTTTTAGTCAAGTCGTGGGTTTGATACTTCTAACACAGTATGAAATAGTTTTATTATACCCAGACAATGTCGTGGACGTGGGGGATTGAGGACCTTGCTCTATTACAGATTGGTCACAGATTCAGTTGTAAGAACCTGCCTTTGTCAGGGGCTCGTCTCTCATAGAGGGATGGGCTGCTAGTCTTCTCACTGCCTGGACTGAGCTGGATCACCACATGCAGCTGTAGCAGCCAATCACAGCGCAGATGTCTCACAGACTGAGCAATAACAATGCAACTGTGTCCTTTTGATTGTCTAATCACAGCCCGGCTGCCTGACTGTTTTAGTTTGTTAGCAGTGGAGTTTATTAGCTGTTTCCCTTGTTAAAAGGGGCGGAGCAATGAGCACAATTTGTACCAAAGTAAGCCCTCACATCTTATTGGCTCTAGTGGCTTTGACAACAAATGATTTGAGTATTGCTGTGTTTTTTGTATAAATGCCCTAAAAATAAGCCTGTAATTTACATTTTATTGAGGCATAGTGCAATTATGAATGCTATAATCATTGTACATACATCTCTCTATAGCAGCGTCAATGTTGGCTTTGTAATCATAACTTTTTTGGCAGATTGAATGTGCTGTATTGAAAATATGTATCTATGTAATTGTATTGTATGTCTAATGTATAGCTGATCCATTCGGAAAAATAACTATTTACATTGTTCTTTGAGAGGAGAATGTATTGCTTTGCTGGTTAATTTCTCTAGAAACGGCAGATTTACAACTGCCTATGAAGCAATCACTGAAGGAATTCTAACTGCAAACTATAGCGCTTATTCCACTGGTTTAGATCTAAATACTGGCTTCAGGAAAAGAGCACTCATCATGTAGGAGTGAACTTATAGCACATTCTCCCTCACTTCTTTATTTTATTTTCTTGCTATTTAAAGTATTACTTGACCAGGGCGCTGTTTGAAAACTGTTCAAATCCTTCATAATATACACTGCTCCAAAAAATGGAAGGGAACACTCTAATCACACATCTGGTTTCGATGAACGAAATACATTAAAGATCACAATCTTCACTACATTGTGTAATTCGTTTTGACCAAAATGACATAACAATGGTCAATGGAAACCAAAATCCTGAACTGATTAAGGGCTGGATTCAAACTCACACAAAAAAAACTTTTAAGTAAACAATTGAAATCACAGGCTGTTGTAACTTGTGTGAATTTCATCACTGCAACTCATAATGTGACACAGTAGTGTGTATGTCCCCCACATGCCTGTGTGCACTCATGACAATGTTTCAGCATGCTCCTGGTGAGATGGCTGATGGTACTCCGGTGGATCTCTTCCCAGACCTGGATCAGGGTATCAGTGTGTTGGACTGTCTCTGGTGCTACTTGGTGGCATCTGATGCACCGATACATAACGTCCCAGAGGTTCTCAATTGGATTCAGGTCTGGGGAAAGTGAGGGCCAGTCAATGGCATCAATGCTTTTGTTATCCAGGAACTGCCTACACACACTGGCCACAGGCTGGGCATTGCACTGCAGCAGGAGGAACCCAGGGCCCACTGCACCAGCGTATGGTCTGACGATGGGTCTGAGAATATCATCCCGGTACCTAAACAGCAGTCAGGGTCCCGTTGGCTAGCACGTGGAGGTCTGTATGATACTCCAAGGATATGCCTCAGACCTTCACTGACCCACCGCCAAACTGGTCATGCTGGATGATGTTGCAGGCAGCATAGCGTTCACCACGAATGCCAATCAAGCTGCATGCTGCTGGGCTGTGAGCACAGGTCCCACTAGAGAATGTCATGCCCTCATTGGTCAGAAACATGAACACCAGTAGTCTGTTGGAGGTAATTTTGTAGGGCTCTGGCAGTGCTCCTCCTGTTCCTCATCACACATACACAGCTAAATCGGGCATCAACCCAGCAGCAGAACAGGTCTGCTGCTGGGTTGATGCCCTCCTACGGCCCTGCCTAGGTCTCCTCGTGTAACGGCCCGTCTTCTGGTATCTCCTCCATGCTCTTGATACTGTACTGAGAGAAACAGCAAACCTTGTGATGGCACGCATGGATGTGTCATCCTGGAGGAGCTGGACAAACTGTACAACCTGAATGGGCTGTAGGTACTGCCTCATGCTACCAGTAGTGACAAGGACACAAGCAAAATGCAGAACTAGAGAAGAATCGGGTCAGGAAGGATTAAGAGAGCAATTGTCTGTGGCCACTGGCCACCACCTGCAAAAACTTGAATTTTTGGGGGTTGTCTTGCTGTTACCTGTTCAGTGCACCTGTTGTCACTTTCATTTGCACCAAAACAGGTGACATTGATTCACAATCACTTATGCTTCCTAACTTGACAAGTTGATATCCCTGAAGTTTAATTCACTTTGAGTTATACTGTGATGATTGTGTGTTCCCTTAATTGTTTTGAGAAGTGTATATTTGTCATTAGAGTAATCACTAATCAAGTATGATTGGATAGGGAATCCCACTTTATAGCTTCCACTAAATCAGACATCAAATCAGTGATGACTGGTTGCGCAGTACACCTGGTGTGTGGTGAAGGTTCTGGCACAAATATGTTGTCATGCATCACCCAGTTGGGTGTTACTCATTGGTAATGGATAAGTTGAGCTAACCCCTTTTATGTAAAGCACTTTGAATTCCAAGAAAAGTATTATTACTATTATTCATTATTAAAGTATTCAAACAGGGCCTTGGAGACTGCGCTCTAAAGTTACACCATTCACCCTAGTTCTCCCCACTCTGGGAGTACTGTTTTCCATTGGGGCCAATTGTTTCTGGTCCATTTAACCTAATGCTGCACCCCCTGAGGTTTGTTCCATTGAGACCGGGCCACTGTTCTGATATCTGGTAAGAACAAGCCGTTTGCCTCTCAAAAACACCTTCCAGTGTCTTTATGCTGTCAAGGGTCCATAATGACAACTTTACAACCATTTTCTAGTCCCTTACACCTGAGTCAGTATATACGACAACCAATGGAAAACATTTCAAAACTTGCAACAGAAGAGTTGCTTTATTGACAAGGCCACATTTTCATTTGGTGCTTAATGTACACGACTCAGTTCCTTCAGATGTGTTACTATGGAAGTTATCTCCAACCCTGGTCCTGGAGAGCTACTGTCCTGATTATTTTTACTCCAACCCTAAGTTAGCACACCTGATTCTAATAATTAGCTGGTTGATAAGCTGAACGAGGCAGCGCTCCAGGACCAGGGTTGGAGATCCCTGGACTTAAGGGTCCGGTTCATGGGCTAGGGGTTGGTGTATGAGGGTGTATTCTCACTGGGCGCTTGATTACCAGGGTGGGTGATTGGTTAGAAAACAGGTATTGGACCAAATGTGGCATTTGCTTGCTACAAAGCGCTCAATAATATTTGGCACACGTTTGAATGGATTTCAAATCCAATTGAGAAAGGTACATTTAATATAAGCTTTTGTTTTGATGGCCAATCATCAGAATGTACATTCTACAAATTTATTTATGAACTATATAAAAGTGGTAGGAAAAGGTAACCATTTGTGTGTGCTTTATTGTGTGAATTGTGCTTATTGCACTTAGGGACATATTGTTTTTATTTTTAGGGATACTTCATCATACTTCACCTGAAATGGGTGGGTTATGAGTATGTATATACAGTAACTGTGAGTATATTTCTGTATTCACACAGACCATAAACAAATCTAGTCATTGAAAGTTTGTTGAAGATAAATGTGTTTTTGGATCACAATTACATGCCAAATTGAGAGATCAATGTATTTCCTCTGTTAAAAAAGATATGTTTACTAATCCTAAACTTAAATTAATCCTAATCTAATTAACGTAAATCTTAGGTGCTATTTGTAGATTTCGAGCAGTAACAACTCAACTACTTTCTAAGACCATCTTAGAACCTGCGCATATCCATTGACACACACTGGGAAAGCACAACTCATATAATTGAAATATAATATAATTGTCGTAATTGAAACAGAAAGTTAACCATTTGTCATGCAAACAATAAATATTCAAAAATTATGTTGACATCATCAGAGAGATGGAATACCAGGATATAGATTATGGATTATGGAGTTAAATTTGGCAATGTAATTCAACATGCTAATGTTTAAAGTCTAAAATGTTGTTCTTAAGTGGTCACATCAACAACAACATAATAATAAATCCAACAAATCCTTAAAAAGGTAAATAACTCTTTGATATAGAATAAAAAAATTTTTTGGATGAGTTACCCATGTTGAAAATAAAATTCTAGAGCAAATTACTTTTCTATCATCCGTGAAGGGCGCGCCCTACCCCTCCCCGCGTGGTGATGCGTCCACCAATCCCCGTAGACAAATTTCAGGATGTGGATATGCCCAATATCGTCCAGGGGCCACACGCGCATTGACAGCCAAAAGTTCGCCCACTGCCACGTCCTGTAGCAGTTGCTCTCCTTACCTGTAGAGTTAGAAGTTACCATTTATACGCCGAAAAAATTGATAAAGTTCTATAAACGGGAAAAAGACAAAAATATTTGTCATGCATATTCTGACTGGGGGGAATTAGAATTTTCCTAGGAGTGTGGTGTCTACAAACTACATCGTATCCAGTGCCGTAAGTGCAACCCAAGGGGACATTGGACTGAGTCAATGATGGCTGGATGCTGTCTGTCCGCGGAGGAGAAAGAGAATCAAAGAATCAATCAGGAGATTGACAAGCAGCTGCGGCGGGACAAAAAAGACTCACGGCGGGAACTCAAACTGCTTTTATTAGGTAAGTCATCTGCAATTCAATTCACAATTCATAGCTTCACAAATTAGCATAAGGCGAGGAACAGAGCAGCTGGCGCCATGTGTCGTTTCAGGTGAGGAATTGGGATCAGTGACCTATCCCAGTCATATAGCTAGACCTAGGCCTATTTAAAATCTGTTTACTGATTCTTCGTATTAAACATTAGAAGGCTAATATGTGTTATGCAGACATTAAAACGCATTAATTTTTGTGATCTTAGAAATTACTATCCTTTAACCGCACTTAATTCTCCATGTCAATTAAATTACATACACTAATTAAACATACAGTAAGTCCAGGAAAATCCCCTGGAGCAACTTCGAGTAAGGTAGGCCTACTCAAGAAAACTTAAACCAGGCGGAAACTAAACGGGGAAACCCCTGACTTCCAATACAAGGCTAAATCCCAAACCACTGATCCATTTGATGCCACCTCTCTGCGTGTTGCGCGCAACGTTCTCTGCGCTTGGCACAATTGGACATAGCCTAATCATTGTTGCACAATGTTTGCACAGCTCAAAGCATATTCAATGTGCACTTGTTTTTTGTATAACATTTATTTTATTTATTGTTTTAACTTGGGTCTATATAACGTTTTTCGAACTGATAATATATCTTTCGTCTAAGATAATAGCGTAATTTGCTGTGAAATGACAAACTGGAAAGTTTAAGAATTTCTGGTGGCTTGACTGTCTGACACTTGTTTAGTCTCATGTAGCTGTACCGCGGTTATGCTCATGCAAAGCCATGCAAATAGCCTACCAGTGGATGTCACAGGTGAAGTCAGTATTCTATGTTTGACCAGGGGGAGATAACATAGGTAAAGTGAAAGTACAGTAAACGCTGCCCAGGGTCATGGCAACTCTTAGGGGGGAAGGCCTGCCATGACATATCCTTGCCCATTCACAATTAAAAATACATTATTTAAATACTGACTATTGTGACGTGCAAGACGTTCAACTGTCATTAACACTCAGAAGGGTGTATCTGATGGCTCAGTGGGAGTAATACTTGTATTCCTGAAGGTTGCTGGTTGTATTTCCAGCTGTGCCAAACGTTGCTCTGTCCTTG
This sequence comes from Umbra pygmaea, assembly GCA_016801145.1. NCBI lineage: Eukaryota > Metazoa > Chordata > Actinopteri > Esociformes > Umbridae > Umbra > Umbra pygmaea. Next base: position 728 of record JACXGM010028475.1, on the reverse strand, counting down.
AGCAAGGCACTTTACCCAAAGTTGCTCCAGGGGATGTCCCTGTACTTACTGCATGTTGCGCTGTATAAGAGCATCTGCAAAATGGCTAAAATGTAAATGACTCATTTATCAAAGATCAAGTAACCAAGCATGCGAAACAGTGCCCCTGATTGTAGCCTGATGATGTATGGACAAAAGAGAAGAGCACATCATTCTTTCTTCGGACACAATATACTGTACATTGATTACATAGTTAAAGGGATAATGTACCTTAAAACACATACTCATACGACATATATTGTTAAACAATGCTGATGTTTAACAACAATGCATGTTGTAATATTCTTTTTTTGCATTTCTTGGTTATAAGAGTTTGGTTATATACAGGGGCGGAGCTACGTGGTGGCCAGGGGGGCCACGGCCACCACTGGTCAAGGCTCGGCCCCCCTGCCGGCCCCCCAGAGCGGGCGCCAGCTGAGAGCTGATGAGGGGGCATCTGAAATACTGAGGGGGGGCGATCACATTAACGCACATAATGCACATGTCCCCACCCTTTTTTTAAGGGTCAATATTATCCCCACCACTTTTTAAAACATATTTGAGACCAGGGCTCGAATTACACAGCGTCCCGTCGTCCCGGGGACGATACAAATATGTCTGGGACGGTTCATAACCGACTTTGGGACGTTTACGGGACAATGACCAGTAAAATATAACATGCATACAAGACTGGTTACTAACGTACATGT
>JACXGM010028474.1:0-14047 GCA_016801145.1 Umbra pygmaea | reverse complement strand
GTGTGTCTGGCTGCAATTGAATGCGTTGTGTATTTACAAGCTACAAATGATTACTGGCCACTCCACTAGGCTAAATACTATCAACATTATTCATTGTGTTATTACCGAGCTGAAATATGTGTGCCTCCTTAGTAATTTTGGGTGCCCCCTTGCGGAGTTAATTCTCCCGCCGGGCCTGGCATGAAGCAACACTGGTTTAATGGAATACACAATTGTAATTATAGTCAGTGATATCGATGAGCCTGAGGGATTCATAAATACACAGGTGGCATTTTTTCCCAGCTTTCCTTCTTGCTTTATGCTTGGATTATATTTTTTATGCTCTTCAAATTTATCAAATATTATAAGTTACTAGACTTGTCCGTGTATGCGATTGGTCCTATGACACCGCCCCTTTTATGTAAAACAACTGTTAAACAACCAAGTATTATAACATTGATTAATTTACACACCCTGTACATTTTTATTTGCTCCCATGACCGTTTACCACTGTCAGGGTTGCAAATGAAAGAATACAATAAATAAAATTGTTATACATCATCAGCATGATGCAGGCCCGGCGGCACGAGGGGGCAAAAGGGGGCAATGCCCCCTCAGTTAGAATATTTTACCCCCTCAGTTTTGATTCCAGTATGTGTAATACAAATCCCTCCACAGTCAGGCCTAGCTGCGATTTGTTGCGTTGATTATTACGCTGTGCCGCTGCAAAGGAATCAAAACCAGCAGGTTAACATAAAAAAGTCACACATTGGTAAAAATCATACGTTGATTGGCCTTCACACAGTAGAAAGGCGGGCTAATTTTGAAATGGATAATTACGTTGAAATGTAGCCTAGTAGTAGATTGTTTCCCCCGGAAAGAAGTTTCACAGCTCAATTATGGATGTTAGAAAGTGGTTTTGCACATCCTCAACTCAAAGTGGCGCGGAAATGGAGACGCCAGCCACAGAGGCTGCCTTGCCAACATTGCCGTTAACACCGGGACATTCGACCGCCGATGCCAATCGCCCTAGCTGTAGCAGAGTAAAGCTGTGTTGCCGCCTATACAGCTTAGCAGGTTCGTGTGCCTGACGAACGTTTCTGAATCCGGTAAGAAATATCAGCATTGTCAGTTTTGAATTATTGTGTAATTTGCAAGCTTTTGGAAATGGTGGAAATACGTTATTTTCTTCATTGCTTTTGATTGTCTATTGCGGGATTGAGGTGATGACATTTGACATTTTTCGTTTCTCTAATTTATTGTTGATGTTGTTATAGTAGAATAACTGCTTTTTGCAATACATTGATAAAGGTGGGTAGATTTTGAGCAATATTAGGAACGTGATGTGAGCTATATGGAAATAAGGAACTTTTCTTCACAGAAGATGTAGCTATAGCTGCTGCTTGCAGTTGCAGCGTTTTCAACTAGATTATCACTAAATTGAGAAATCCGGGGTTGATTGAATTTATTAATAACCACGTTCGTGACATCTCGTATCTAGATCGCAATTGTTAGGTTTAGTGAAGCCAGGTAATGAAAGTAAATCTAGGGCATGTTGAACATAGCTTCGTAGTACAGGCCTCTCTTATGTAGAGAAAAATCGATGTTGCACACCAAGTTTTTTAGATGCACGCCCAAATATTTTTTTCTGGCTACGCTACTGATGAGAAAGGATGATCCGATGATCACTGTTACATTACACTGATACATTTTAAAATCAGAAAAGTATAGGCTAAAGGCAAACTTGAAATTGACACCGGTGATTTAGAACAATTAATTCCAAGGAGTTAAACGTACAATATGTTTAGAAAACTACATATTGTACCTTTAAGCTCTTCTCTGAGACAGACAGTTAAGCCTAACGTTTTCATGAAAATCACGTTGAACACATTATTTAAAACATGGGTGTCAAAGCACTCTTTACAGAAGCAGAACGTTCCTGCATGGCGGGTCATCTCTACACAAAAAACTATATATTTTCATACGCCAAATATAATAGCAAACTTGAGTTTACAACAATTAGGTCTAATACCATAAAGGTAGACAGGCAGTTGGGCCGGGAGTTTTGATGAGAATCACTTTGCATAACTGTTGTTCAGAATAATTTGATGGACACAATAACATGAACAATGGTGTGTTGATAAAATGATTCTGAATAGCATGTTATTCACAAAAACTCACAGGTCGAAATGCCTGAGCTAGTTTATTCCCTGTCAGACAGTTAGGAGGGTGAGTTTTCAGGAAGATCGCTTTAAACAATTGTTATTAAGAATATTTCAATTAACACAAAAGCTCTAGTATATACTAGATTCAAATCTCCTCAACAAATGTCGGGGCAGACCGAATGTAGCTGATGTCAAGCCATTATGGCAAGACCTGTGTGCACGTGCATCAAAGCTGAAAGCCCTCGTAATTCATTACAATAATCATTTATAATTCATTGCATAGATACTGGGTCTATGTTCTTGTGTTGCTAAAAATAGTCTATTGTTAGATAAAACAGACTCTAGTGAATGTTTTTCAAATGTAACTGTGATTTCACATGAGACACTGACAATATATTCAAGCAATTTCTGTGTATAATATATTTGTTACTGTTTTCAATGAAACGTTGTAATTGATAATGTTAAATGTTTTTTTGCAATCATACACTTTGTTTCTTTACACACAATACAATTGCATTTGGTTACAATTCACTAGCTTTGTAATGACTTCACAATGATTATTAAAATGATTTTGTTTTAAAGCGCTATTATTCTGAAAGGTCAAATCAGAGTTTGTGTTGCCGACATAACATAGTGTTGCCAGGCGAACGTGTTTGCCCCCCTGCTAGAACCGTGCCTGAACCAATGGGCCGCTGAGCTACGTGTTAAATGGGCTGTGTCTGTCAGAAAAGAAAACCTAGCCTATATGATATTTTTGACTGAAGTGTGTTAGGCCAGCAGGCCAGTGTCAATTGAAAAAACAATGGGCCGCGGATCTAGGCTTGGCCGGACAATAAAAAAAAAAATGTATATATATAGATATATTTTTTATTTAAGTTCGCGGTTGGGTCGGCCCAAAATGCGTGTCGGCCCACCGGGAAAGTGCCCGGTATGCCAGATTACCAGTATGCCCCTGCACATCAATGCCTCAATGCCCTCCGGTATCCAAGCGAGCTGATGGGGACCCCCTTAAGGAGTGATATGAGGGGTGCTGCAACTGTACCGAAACACAAATACATTTTTGATAATAATTGCAAATCCCAAGCTCCTTCACAGTGGTGGGTACGGGCCAGGTCTCCATCTCCACCCCAGAATTGGTGATTCTGTAACCAAGGAAAGAAACTGAGGTCTAATGTAAAATAATTTTTTCTACTTTGGCATAGAGGTGGTGGTCCAAAATATTTCTCAGGTTTTTCATGATGTGTTGTACATGGAGATCGTAAGTCGACGAGTAAGTTAAGATGTTGTCAATGTAGACAATGACACAGCTCCCCAGCATGTTCCTAAATACTTAATTGACATTAGTTAAACCATATGAAGTAACCAGCTACTCCAAATGCCCTGACGGGGTACTAAATGCTTTTTCAATTAATCTCCTTCACAAATACTTCTTAACATAGCAGAAGCTGGAGGACACAGGCCAGGTGGAAAGATGGATGAAATTTTGCCAGAGCCTTCTGAACATACACCTCCATGGCCTCAGTCTCCGATATGAAAGAGGATAGATGGGGTTTCTCTGAAGCTCAGCCATGTGCAGCAGATCACTGGCACAGTCCCATGGTCGGTGTGGAGTAATGCAGGTGTCACATGCCTTAGAGAAGGTTTCCTGGAGATCCTGATACTCTGAGGGTATAGACATAGGCCCACAACAAAACTTTCAACAGATGTAGACCCCACAGTCACTGACATAAATCTCCCCTGGCAGGCCCGGAGACCATTCCACTATCCTCTTTCCTACACAGAAGATGGTGGGGTCATGCGTAATAAGCCAGGGCATCCCTAAAACCATCGGGTGTGAAGGGGCTTGTATAACGTAAAAAACTAAGCTGCTCCACGTGATGTGTATTTTTTGGCTATGGACAGTGTGGCTATGGACAGTGTCTTGTGTGTTATACTCCCCTTACTTACTGGTCTACTGTCGACAGCCAATACAGGTCTGCAAGCGCTCAACTGAACCACAGAGATGTTATAAGCTTCGGTTTGTTCATCAATGAAATTCCCAGCTGCTACCGAGTCCACTAAGGAGGGGATAGGCACACTGGCTGGGTACTACCAAAACTAACTCAACAAACAGTAGCCAGTTATGTAAGGTAGGACCAGTATTGATTTCCTTTACCTGTGAGTCAGTCTGCGTTTTTCTCCTCCTAAATCACTTTCCTTAAGTCTGTGGGCACTGTGTCACAATGTGTTCCTCCTCTCCACAGTACAGAGCCCCGGGCGGAGTCTGCGTTGCAGCTCAACTGTGGTGAGGCGGGTTGAACTGGATGACGATGGGAGAATGCAATGATGGGGATTCCTCCTCACCCTCTGTAGACTATCCAGACGAACTGCCATCTTGATGAGGCCAACTCGGTCAACTCGGTCTTATCATCCTCCCTTAAACCGCTCCTGAACAGTGTGATGGGGGCTGCATCATTCCAGCCACAGATAAAGGCTAGGGTATGGAATTTGAGTGCAAAATCAGCAGCAGTACGGGTACCCTGCCTTAGGTGTAGTAAGTGCTCCCGGTTCTCCATTCCGGCTGCTGAATGGTCAAAAACAGCACAGAATAGGTCTGTGAATTCCTCATAGGACTCTATATCTGATCTCACCCTCTCCCATACAGCTGTAGCCCAGTCTAAGGCTTGTCTGATAAGGACAGAGATGTCTTATATATGAGTGAGTGAGAGCAGGTGTACTGAATTTGGATAATTGAGTCAGTGTTATGGGAAAAGTAGTACTAGGGAAGCTGTAGTCCACAGGAAGAAGAACTGGAGAATGGGAAATGTAGTCCTGAGCAAATTAGAATAAGGAAGTTGCAGTTTCCAGGGAAGGGGAACTGGGGAACGTTACAGAACCCCCCCCTCAAGGCGCAGCTCCTGAGGCGCCAAACAGCCGACACGCCACAGGACAGCAGGTGGCAGACGACCCAGGCAGGAGACCGTAGTGGCAGAAACCAGGCAGGCGGAGGCACACCAGGGCAAAGCAGACGAGCAGAACAGGCAGGTGGAGGGAGTCTAGGCGGGCCGGAGGGCGGAGGCAGCAGCAGCGGACCGGAGGGACGAAGTAGCAACGGCGGGCCGGAGGGCGGAGGCAGCAGCGACGGGCTGGACGGCTGAGTCTGGGCAGGCGGAGGTCCGGCCGAGAAAGGGAGAAGCGAAGGCCGAGGCGGAGGCCAGGCAGGCGGCACCAGAGGCAGAGTCCGGGCCGACAAAGGCAGAGTCAATGGCCCCGCGGGAGGCGGCCAGGCCGGAGGGGGCGTCGAGGGCCGAGGCAAAGAAGGACCAGGCACCGGAACCACAGCAGACAGGAATCTGGAAGAACATAGCACAAACAGACACAGACAAACAGACAGACACAGAGAGGGGCACAGAGACCGGGGAAGGCGGAGGCCCGGGGACAAGCTCTGGAGCAGGGACTAGGTTAGGAACCGTCACGGTGACAGGGGCAGACACTGGCACGGGGACAGGGGCAGACAATGGCAAGGTGACAGGCAAGGGCACGGTGACAGGCAAGGCAAGGACTAGGGCAGTCGCCGGTACTAAGTCAGGCACTGGCAAGGGGACTGGAGGAGGAACAAGGAAATGCTCTGGCTCAGGGACAAGGGCAGGCCTGGGGACTAGGCAAGGCTCAGGTTCGGGGACAAGGCAAGGCTCGACCAATGGTGGCGTAGAGACTTCTGGGTGCAGGGAGGCCTGGGCGGAAACCTCTGGGTGCAGGGAGGCCTGGGCGGAAACGGAGACCTCTGGTGGCCGGGAGGCCTGGGCGGAAACGTAGACCTCTGGTTGCCGGGAGGCCTGGGCGGAAATGGAGACCTCTGGTGGCCAGGAGGCCTGGGCGGAAACGGAGACCTCTGGTGGCCGGGAGGCCTGGACAAGGTGGAGACCTCTGGTGGCCGGGAGGCCTGGACAAGGTGGAGTCCTCTGGTGGCCGGGAGGCCTGGACAAGGTGGAGTCCTCTGGTGGCCTGGACAAGGTGGAGACCTCTGGTGGCCTGGACAAGGTGGAGACCTCTGGTGGCCTGGACAAGGTGGAGACCTCTGGTGGCCTGGACAAGGTGGAGACCTCTGGTGGCCTGGACAAGGTGGAGACCTCTGGTGGCCTGGACATGGTGGAGACCTCTGGTGGTCTGGACACTTGGGTGACCTCTTCGGGTCTGGGAACTTGGATGATCTTAGCTGGCCGTGGAGAGGCAACACCGGCCTCTTGTGGCCGTGGAGAGGCAACAAGGGCCTCTTGTGGCCTTGGAGAGGCAACACCGGCCTCTTGTGGCCATGGAGAGGCAACACCTGCCTCTTGTGGCCGTGGAGAGGCAACACCTGCCTCTTGTGGCCGTGGAGAGGCAACACCGGCCTCTTGTGGCCGTGGAGAGGCAACACCGGCCTCTTGTGGCCGTGGAGAGGAAACACCCCAAACCCCTTACAGAAGGGGTTTCCTTTTCCTCTTCGTCAGACGACTCTGACCCACTTATAAGGTCAGGCATCTCCTCGTCATCGCTCTCTTCCTTCTCTTCATATATACGGCTCAGATAGGCGGCCCACCAGTGAAACGAGGAGTCAGCCATAGTGGGAAACAGGCAGGCAGCCCTCTTTGAACTGAGGCTGGTAGCAGCACTCTGGGGACTCTGGGCGGCCATCTTGGGACTGTGGGCGGCCATCTGTGGACTGGGGTTGATAGCAGCACTCTTCGGACTGGGGCTGGTAGCCTTCCTGGAACTGGGGCTGGTATCCATCTTGTAACTGGGGCAGGTAGCCATCTTGTGACTGGGGCAGGTAGCCATCTTGTGACTGGGGCAGGTAGCCATCTTGTGACTGGGGCGGGTAGTCTTCCTGGAACTGGGACTAGTAGCCTTCTTGGAACTGGGACTAGTAGCCTTTTTGGAACTGGGACTAGTAGCCTTTTTGGAACTGGGACTAGTAGCCTTCTTGGAACTGGGGCTGGGAGCCATCGTCTTGGAACAGGAACTGGGTGCCCTCTTTGGAGCTTCAAAAGGGGCAGGTGTCTCAAAGACACAACGGGGAAGGATGTAGTCCCCATCCATAGCCTCCCTGACTAAAAAGTCCTCATAGGAGGCTTCGTAGAGGTCCCATGGAACATCCTCCTGGACCCAGCCACTGTAAAACAGCTCACTCCCAGCCATATTTTGTTGTGTGGCGAGGTATTCTGTAATGATAAACTTCCCAGAGGTAAAAATGAACAATAATGTTTATTTCATTCAGGCAGTCAAAAGCAAGGGATCCGAACAGAATTGCAAACAGCAAATTATAGGCTATGGTACAATAGGAAAAACCAAGGCAGAATAATCCAAAACAAGGCAGAGGTCAGACCGGAATAGCAAATAGCAAAGATTAGGCTATAGTACAATAGGTAAATCCAAGGCAGAATAATCCAGGAACAAGGCAGAGGTCAGACCAAAACAACAATACATGAATGAATGCTCAGTAAGAAGAAATAGTACTTACAATACCTTGCAGAGAGGCAATGGAGTGTGTGTGTCTTATATATGAGTGAGTGAGAGCAGGTGTACTGAATTTGGATAATTGAGTCAGTGTTATGGGAAATGTAGTACTAGGAAAGCTGTAGTCCACAGGAAGAAGAACTGGAGAATGGGAATTGTAGTCCTGAGCAAATTAGAATAAGGAAGTGGCAGTTTCCAGGGAAGGGGAACTGGGGAACGTTACAGCTGCATTGAATTGGGCCATGGATATTTCTTACTTGGAAGGGTCAATACAAGCATAACTGTTGATCACATTTGTGTTAGACCAGAATAAAAATTCAAGCAAGTCTGAAAAAGGAAATAACTTCATTCTATTAATTGGTGTTTTGCTTATTCTGTAAATAACAGTGCCTGGGGTAATAAACTTGGATACTGTTTCCTTTTGTCAGTATATTTTTGAAGCTACCTATTGAGATCTGTGAGTAGCATTCTTTAAAAAGTGTTTTAAATATACTGTATATACACAGACAATGTAGGTCTTCAACAGTACATGTGCAGAAGTATTCTTACAGGTCTTTAATAAACAGATTGATTATAGAAATATAAATTGAGCTACATTGCTGTTTACATAACATTTCGGATTATATGGGTAACTTCTATGTGTGTTACATGTGTGTTACAATCCTATGGAGATAGATTTGATTCTAAAAGGCATAGACTCGTAAGTAGAGAGTCACAAGCAAAAGATGAGTTGTCCAAATATATAATGCAACTGTCAAATAAAAAACACAGTCAACAAATATACATGCAGTTTCACTAAAATATATCATGGTCCAAAAACAAATAACTAATTATTAACAAAAATATGTTTTAATTAGCTATTAGATTTAAGTTAATTTTTTATGGTAAGACATGTTTTTGTCAATGCGATGTAGATTTGTCACATTTTACATATTTGCATTACATTTGTGAGTCATTCCACATATATGTGAGTAGGTCCACATATTTGTGAGTCGCTACAAATATTTGTGAGTTGTGTTTTATTGATACGTTTATGTCAAAAGGAATCCATATTTGGACATCCAAGTATTGTTGCATTCTTTGAAAAACTTTGTTAAACATAAAATATTCCCTAACTACCTGTATAAATAAAGTGTTGGTTATTTAGTTTGATTTGTTTTTACAAGTTTTTCCAATTTAAAATGTTGTTTTAGACTGTATTGTTGATTTCTAAACTGTAAAGCATTTATATGGACCTTTATTTGAAATGATGATTTATTATTGCTGCCATGATAATTTTGTCTGAGAGGTTATATATTACGATAGCTAGCTTGTCTTTAGTATCTGGAAAATAACAGGGCTTTGCTGATTTTGAAATGGTGTTGAATTAAAAGTGTTAAACAAAATCAATTTAATTTTGGGCTTATTCTTTAAAGGTGTCAACAAATGTTTGTGATGTGTTTTGGAGGGGACAGGGGAGGGCAGTATAAATACATGAAGTGTACATCGGCTCAAGTTCTAGTAAAAGTTCCTGTGGCTGACGGCACTCTGCCTGTTTGGTTTAAGCATGATGTGATCTTTTGATGTACTGTACAGTAGCTTCATGAAATGTTGCAGGTTAACTTGTGGCATACCACTTTGTGATGTTCCTGGCGGATTCTAAACCGTACTAATAAATAAATTGATAAAGTAATTGTTATAGAAAAAAACTGTCCACAATCGTTTTTACTAGCATCAAGCTGTGATATGAACTGGTGTACTTCTGGACTGCAGACCAGTGCTCTACCCTCTAACCATTGCACCCCTCCTTGTTTGTGTTTCCATTTATTTTGATAACATGGCAAGTGGATCGTTACATGAAGGGAATGTGCAGTCGGGTAGAACAGTATCTTGTACACATCAAAAAAATAAATACTCCGCTACTGTAGCAAAAACTATATATTTTTCTCTTTTAACCAAAGTATTCAGACCACACAGCATGAACATCTGTATGTAGTATGAGATATGCCTATAGCTAGTCCTTACTGTGGTTGATACATTGTATTGAGAGGGAAGGGAATAACAACCTTTCACATACAAGAGGGTGGAGTGGAAATAGTACTAAGGAGAAGTAAAGATTTTCAGGAGATGTTGGCTCAGGAAGTTAACTAGCTTTCTACTTAGCTACCAGGGTCTTGTTTCGAAACATGCAGGGTACATTAGAACCATTTTTGGTGTAAATTGCTACAAAGCAAAACACCATTGGAAAAACAAAATGGATACCAAGGAAATTAGGCTGTATTTTATTCTTCTGAAAGGCTATAAATCTGATATTTTGTTAGTTTCAGGTTACACCTTATAACAGGGGTAGGCAACTCCGGTCTTGGACGGCCGAAACACTTCAGATTTTGTATTTTACCTAGTAGTTAATTGGGACAATATATAATTGAGGGAGTTTTCATGTCCAAGAGATTTATCTAGCAAAAATGCTTATTAAAATAAAATTTTAAAAGTCTTCAGTGTTCTTCATGATCTTGTCTTTACTAATTCCATAGTAATTATTATGGAAATAATCATTTATTTATAAAAATTTACTAGATATCCCTAAAATGTCAACTAAATAACCATCAAAAATGAATTACAACCACAATCTCATTACCTGAAAAAACATTTTAAAACTTATTCAAAAACAGTTTTAATTATATTATTTACATTAAATTGAGGTAATTGTGAACAATGTGTCTTTTTGGGCAATATGTCACATTTTCAATAGAAATTGACATATTGAATATGTGTCCGAGAAGTCGCTGTAATCTAAGTTACCCATAGCAAATACACCCCTCAAGGAAGAGTGTGTTTTCAAAATCACATGACCTGCTCCACATGATGTCCTTTCCTCCTGAAGAGAAAACTAGCAAGACTCCAAGGAATGTTCTCCGTCCACATTTTCAGTTATTTCACCTAAAGTAGTGCTTGGGGCAAATGTGTACTTATCATATGTCAACAATGTTACTGCAATGAATTCATAAATAACTTTGAATTTCAATTTTACTCAGTTGTAAATATAATATTTAGAAGAACCTCTCCGTAAAATGCTATGTGGTGTCTGGTGCTAGGCAACCATTTTGATTTTATCCATAAAAACAGCATACAAAAACTCTGCAAAAGTAACTTAGTTGACATTCATGACATGTTCTTATAGTTTTCATGAGTTCATTTAATATTCTAATTGTACAGTAACTATAAAATACTTTGCAATAAATATTATAAAAGTAAACTTGTTTTCAGGCAAATACCACAATTATCTACTGCAGAAAAGCAGCGCCGTTACCGTGCACAGCGAGATGCTGATCCTGCAAAAAGGGAGTCATACTTGGCAAAAGGCCGGCAGAAATGGAGAGAAAAGAGGGAGCAAGGTGCATACTATAAGCCCATATCTGAACAGAGTGAGAGGGAAAAACGTGCAAAGAGAAAGGCCTGGAGAAGAGCCCAGGGCTTCTGGGGTAGGAGGCATCTGAAGAGAACAGCTGACAGATTGATGAGCCAAGGTGAAGATATTTCCACTGCTAAACATCTTTTCAATGCATTGGTAAACACCAATACAGCTGTCAAGATCTTCTACATTGAAGAGGCTACAGTGGAAAAGGCCATACAGCAGATGCCACAATGACTCCCCGCTGTACCATGCACTATGCGGATTCACCAGGTCATCACGCAAGCACCAGGGAAACTGACATACCGTGATGTGAGCTGCCTGTGTTCAACAAGGCAGATTCTGCAATGTCAGTGTTACCAAGCTCAGGCCTTCGACTTCAAAGTCAACTCTGCTGTTCCTACATTGCACCAAGAACAACCAGACCTTGAAGTACAGTGGGATAGAGATGACATTGTTGGTCAGTGCTGTGTCATCAGATTTGACGATGAGGTTTACCCTGGTACCATTGTTGAAGTGAGTGAGACACATGTTCATGTTAAGTGTATGCACAGAGTGGGACACAATCGTTACTACTGGCCAATGCGAGAGAATGCGCTCTGGTATCCATTTAAGGATGTGCTCAGGTTGATTCCTGCCCCACAGCACTAGTCAGCACGTCATGTTGAAATAAAAAGAGATGTGTGGGAAGATATTGCCAAATCATGTCTTCATGGCTGAGGACATGAGCACACACACGCGCACGCTACAAACACGTGGCACAAGCACACGGTCAAGCACACACACATATAGACACCAGACGTGTATAGTCCAGGTGCCAGAAAGTAAAAATCCTGCCATGTTTTTGGATCTGCCTCTACATCTAGAACAGGTGTTTTCACTAACGAGCTCACCTACCTGGTAGAGGAGCTGGTTAAGTGATGGTTGGGACAGCTGCTGGACAGATTTTCTACTTTCTGGCACCTGGACTATACACCTCTGATATACACTCACGCACAGATAAAGACACACACACACACACGCACACAAACAAACACACACACACTCAAAGATTACTTGATTGAGCTTTTTGAGACAACGTCATTGAAAAACAAATCATAATTGGCCATGTTCTTGGGTTAGAAAATGGGGAGTGTGTTCTGTCACCGCCGGTTTCATGGGTGCCTGGAAGTTGGAGGGTATGCCAATGTTTTACTTGGGTTCTGACATATGGATGTTTTTTAAATACAACTGTTTGCACTATTAAAATTTTTATCCAAGGCAGCACACTTATTCTGTTAACCAACAGAATAAAACACTATTTGGTTATTGTTACTTATTGCAGTGCACTGTTATTTTTTGTTCAATACAATGCACTACTGTATTTCATTCCACAAACAAGATTTTCAAAATGTTTACATGGTGGAATTTTTGTGTAAGTGCTGTTTTTGATACTTTTGTTGTTGTTGTTTTCTATGTTAAAATATCTGGCTAATGATATATGTGCTTGTTAATAAAGTTGTGATTGATCCTTGTAAACTGATGTGCGTCTGTATTTCTCCTTTATGAAATAAAATATTCAACAGGTCTTGATTAAATGCAATAAAAGATTAGCTAACATATAATAATTGATATAGTTTAGGATTGATTTTGTTAAATACATCATCCTACTTTGTCATGTCCAGTCAAATATGTTACTTTTGTCAACTATGATACTGCGCTGTGAATTAAGTTACCATTATGTTTTTTTAAAAATATATGTATTTCAATGGTTCCCTAATCTCCAAGTAAATATTTAGAAACTGATTAGCTGACAAATATATACCTAAGCATAATTTCATTAAGAAAATTATCATAAATCAAGCAGTTTGGAAACAAAATATACAGACTAAGCCAGAAACGTAATAGTTTTTACACTATGATCATTTGTTTGGAACTCACATTCTCCATAGACATTCATTGAAACAGGCACTTTAACAGCTTTAAAAATTAACCCTCTTTCTAAGTGTCTACAGTTTTAGGGTTTCATAGCTATACCTTCACAATTACACTAACACTGAGGAGATTTTTAACAGCTATATTGTGTGACACATCTCAGGTGCTCGTTAAGAGATCAAAGGGTTTAATTAAAAACAAGATCAAAAGGTTCTGCCCTGGGAGTTATAAACAAGGCCACTGAATAATTAACATGACACTGCACTTGCCCCCCCCCAAAAAAAGGAAGAAAAAAAAAGAAGAAAAAAAAGATACATGACACTGCACTTTAATAGGTAGTCAACCTAGTACAATTGGTCTTACTTACCAATATAAGTGTTCAAGTGTACCACTCCCAGCCAACACCACATACCCAACACACTACCACACCATGACACAGTCCAACACCACAGCATTCCCATTACTATGCTATACCTAACACCACAACCCACCAAACACCACACCCAATAAAAGCCAACAACATACTAGAGCCAACACCTTAGCACACCCAACAGCATATCAGACCCAACACCACAACAGAGTGTATCATGCTAACTACTTTACTGATAACTACTGATCTGTACTAGTCTCTACAATCTCTACTGGTCTTTACTGATATCTACTGATCTGTACTGGTCTCTACAGCCTCTACTGGTCTTCACTGATATGTAATGATCTGTACTGGTCTCTACGGTCTCTACTGGTCTTTACTGATATCTACTCATCTGTACTGGTCTCTACGGTCTCTACTGGTATTCACTGATATCTACTGATCTGTACTGGTCTCTACGGTCTCTACTGGTCTTCACTGATATCTACTGATCTGTACTGGTCTCTACAGTCTCAACTGGTCTCTAGTGGTCTTTACTGATATCTACTGGTCTCTATGGTCTCTACTGGTCTTTACTGATATCTACTGATCTGTACTGGTCTTTACGGTCTCTACTGGTCTTCACTGATATCTACTAATCTATACTGGTCTCTACGGTCTCTACTGGTCTCTAGTGGTCTTTACTGATATCTACTGATCTGTACTGCTCTCTATGGTCTCTACTGGTCTTTACTGATATCTACTGATCTGTAC